>OX463841.1:13559008-13686508 GCA_949825065.1 Odontocerum albicorne
ACAAGAGAAAGTGACCAAGTGCATTTTTAAATTTTAGTTTAACGCTTTCAATAATAGTGGATATATTCTTGAGTTGGAGCGCCTTTCTGGAAAGTCTGTTCTCTACATGGAGCTATATAAATTGTGGTTATATTATTATTGGTAATGCTTGCATATCGTCGTCATACAAGAGAAAGTGACCAAGTGCATTTTTAATTTTAGTTTAACGCTTTCAATAATAGTGGATATATTCTTGAGTTGGAGCGCCTTTCTGGAAAGTCTGTTCTCTACATGGAGCTATATAAATTGTGGTTATATTATTATTGGTAATGCTTGCATATCGTCGTCATACAAGAGAAAGTGACCAAGTGCATTTTTCGCGAAAACGTGATTAATGACTATCTGACACCTTACTAACATAATGGTGGCCTGGAAGAAATAACCCAGCAAGAATTTGGAAGAATAATAATAATATCTTGACTTGTTTAAAATTACTATCTGCATTGATGTTTATTTTTTTACAAGAAAAATTGTATGAAATTTAAAAAAAATATTATTTCTTTATTTTGAAAGCAATGAACATTTCTTTACACACAAAAATAATCACAAGTGTGAATACATTTATTTAAAAAAAAAATTGAAAACAAAAGTGTAAAAATAGTTAAATGGCTCTCCTGAACATTTTGCATTTTGTTAGTTGGCCACTTTCTCCTGTATGATGACGATATATACACTATATTTTCTCTAGATACGTGGACTATTATCTCTCTATATATAATATACACGAATATACATGATTTTTTTGTGAATTAAATCAGAATTAATAACAGAGAAATTATCTTTGTTTATAACTGAAAGTAACTGCGCAAGATCAACGTGAAACTCAGATTTTGTAATTTGTTTTATCAAAAACTGTTTATTCCACTTTTTGTAACGGTATAACCCTACCGGTTTCAAGACTTTCACCTCATCATCTGCGGAGCACAAACAAGTCTTGTTTGTGCTCCCTGATGATGAGGTGAAAGCCTTGATATCGGTAAGGTTATACCGTTACAAAAAGGGGAATAAACAGTGTTTGATAAAACAAATTACAATGTCTTTAAACCTCCACAATGTTAATGCCTTAACTGTAAATAATATAAAAATTCATTTTTTTTAAAAAGGATTCCAGTCTGGTTTTCACTTAAAGTCTCTTTAAAATCTTTCTGGTTTGTTGGAAGATATTGCCATATGGCAATAAGCCCGCCAGATTGTACTGTATACAACGAAACTATAATACAATATAACGTAACTATAGATGGCTTGACTTGGACTCTAGTGCCGTTGAAGAGAAGTGAGCATAATTTTATTTCCTGATTTAAATTTTGAAATATTCTGAACTAAAAAAAGTTTGAAACTTTGTCCCACAGCAAGATTTATTCCACGCAGGTGTTTATTGAAATGAACAATTTAAGCAAAAAAAAATCTTTGTTGAAAAATACTGAACCTCCGGAGTATGAAAATAAACCATCCCGCCATAATATTTCACATACCGAGTACGTATAAAAAGGTATATACGAAAGTGAAAAAAATAGAAATCAACGCCAACCCTCCTCCCCCCGTCTACTTCTGACCGCTGGCAGGGGTGCATGGGGGCTATTTGTCACGTTAATTGCATTCCAGGGCCGGCGGGCGGAAGGGCGCGCGGAAAGGTCCAAATATATTGCCTTATCTCAATACATTTTGTCGACAAATTCACCTCCGCTCGGTGCAGTTTTTTTTATTGTGTTGAAAAAGAACGATATTAATGTTTTGTTCGAGCGAATACAATTAATAAACTATTGAACTTTAAATTTCATCTCGTTTTACTAACTGTTTATTGTATATTAAGTTGGTTAAAATAGTTTTATTCTTATTAAATGTGAAATTGGAGTATATTTAAAATGCCAAGTTCAACATTCCATGAACTAAAGCTTGTGCGTATTTAACCCTGCTCTATAAAAGAAGTGTTAAATGATTTCTACCCTGTATGGATTCTTCATTAGATAAAAATTATACCAAGATTATAACAAATAACTTCCCTTAGGAAGCCTTTTTGTTTGTCCGATATCACGGTGACTCTCGTTGATTTTTTTCTCTCTTTCTTTTCATTGACTTTCTAGATAATTGTACATGTGTTGATGTTTCGATGTATTTTTTTGTATTGGAGTTGATTGATTATGGGTATACATATTTTTATAGTTTTTTTAGATATTTTTTTTTTGTTTTTGTATGTTAGGGTCTTGGATTGCCTGAGCCTTGACCTTCTCAAGTTTGTATTTTATTTGTGGTGGGTGGTATATATGTGTGTACTGCATTTTAATATATGATTGATGTAAATGTTTTTATTTTTTGTGACCAGTTGTATTTACATTCATGCGCACTCAAAATTATTATTTCAGTGTAACTTTTGTAACCTTTTTTATTGGTCAATAATATACCGTACATTGTAATTAAAACAGTAAACAAAAGAAAAAGTGTTCTTTTACATTATTTGGGATTAGATAGTGTTATTATATAATCAATGGTGAATAACCACTAATGATGACATGCCCTTAAACATAAAGTAAACTGAGTTAGATATTTCGAGACACCATTGAAATTATAAGCCATGGATAAATACGCTTTTATGAGCGCGACATCATGTACGTAGTGACGAAAAAATAACTGCCCTAAAGAAATGGTCCTCCGGCGGTGACATACCTGAAGGTGAAAAGAATAGTCGCGACGACGAACCTAAGGTCTGTCATTGTAGAAGGAAATTTTCTTACAGTGCAGTAAATATGCTTATAAAGCCAGGAATTCTAACAGCCTAACAAGTTATTCGTACTTTCACAGAAAACTTGCCAATCGGTCCGAAGATGAACCGACGTAAGGCTGAGTGGAGATCTCTTCGAAAATTATTGTATTGTATTATACTTTCATTGTATTATATATAGTACTCATACAACCTGGTGGACTGATTGTTTTATGGCAATCTCTACCAAACAACCTGAAAGATTTGTAATAAGTCTTAAGTAAAAACCAGCCAAGAATCTTATTTTAAAATCTGGGTACCAACAGGGATTGAACCAGCAACCACTGGGTTGAGAGACATGCGTCGTCTTACCATCTCGGGTATGGAGGTTGTGGCCTAGTTGGTAAGACGTATTATTGACTCAATTATCATCCAGTACCACAAGATGTGTTCTGCAGATTGATCCAGATGACCACAAAAAAATACAACAGGGCAATGGGACAATGCTAGAGTTCAAAAGTTTGTCATTAAAGATCCCATGGCCAGAGAGAAAATGGGTAGGTCAATAGCTTAAATAAAATACAGAAGCAAATGGAACCCTAAATAACTTAAAAGTTTCGTAAGTAAAAGCATCTCGAATGTTCGCGTGATGTGTAACATTGCCTGTTTTGTACAACTTACCCTTATTACATTAAGGAAGTCTTCAGCGCTTTCCTTAAGCGACATTTAACTCCCGTCTACCGTTTATCCGGAGACGGATCTTCGGTCCTCTCCTCATTTTCCGGGGGAATTAGGGAAAAATGCGTGAATGCGTGGATTACTCAAAAATTACACGCACGATCATGTAATGCGCGATTCGCATGACCGCTTGAATTAAGCGCTCGATTCAGGGGTAACAACAAACCCCCTTCAAGCAGTTCTGATTATACTCGTTCCTACACGGTCATGGAATGAGGTTTCGATTGACAACGTTATACTGATGATAAGATATCAAAACTTGAGAGATCGAAGTAAAATTATTTTTGATCCACACGAAGAACTGTGAAAACCTATTGCGTTATGGTGCCTATTTTTGCAGTCACAATATCGCTTCAACTTATAAAGGTAATGAATGTTCTTACGTGTCGTGTTTTCCAGAGGACTTTTCCAGAAGAATCATTGATACTATGGCCTAGTGGTCAGCATACTTGCTAAACACATCTGGTTTTAAGTCGGATTTTGCTTTGAGCTTTTATTTTATCTGATTTTCTTTAGTTGTACTGGCGTTTAGATTCCAAATTACATTTACACTTGAGGTCTATTTAAGTAAATGTAGTTACAATGAAGCCCTATATACTTCTTAAAGACGACTACAAAACGCCTGTCTACCAACCAGATGGTTACGGGTTCGATTCCTGTTGGTACCTAATTTAATTAAAAAGGGTTCCAGTCTAATTTTCACTTAAGACATTTTTCAACATCTTTCAGGTAGATTCGAAAAGATTGCTACTTGGCAATAAATCGCCAGGTTGTACTAAATATATAATGAAAGTATAATAAATGTGTTAAGTCTTTATGTGAAAAAACGAGGTATATTTTAAAACAGTTGTAAATAGATTTTTTCCGCGATATAATTTAAATGTCTCTTTAAAGATCCAAATTTACTAGTTTATGTTATGTAAAATCAATTAATAATTACAATATTTTTATTTATTTTATCGAATAGATATACTGCCTACGTTATATAAACAACAAATCAAACGTCTGTCTTCTAACATTATGTGTATACATAAAATTATGTTATTATTTTGTGAAGAAGGAAAAAAATTCAATTCGATTACGCGTGGCGTTATACGTAATTCCATTCTCCTTGATTGCCAGGCGTGAAAATTCTCGACTTGAAATTGTCAATTAATCATTTGTACAAATATAATAATTGTCGGCTAGCGTGTTGGCAACACTTGGGGGGGAAAAGACTTAGAAGAAAGTAATAGTCGGTGTGTAGGTACCTTATTCGAGTTATCGGATATGAAGAAGTATGTAGGGTGTAGTGACTTACGTCATTTTATTTAGGGAAATTGATCGACAATAGCAGAAATGAAGGCCCTACTTAGAAATACGAGTATTTGAAGTAAAAAGATTTTTATCTTAAGTTCTATAGAGTGTTTCTCTGATCAAGTCAAGTAACAGATTTTTATAAAATATAAGTTTTTAGTTTTAAAAAGCATAAAAGCATGTTTGACGAAACATATAGATGTCGACGATGGAAAAGCTGTGTTTGTGAAGATCTATTTATTCGCCCTATGCCAAAGGAGACATGGCGCGATGTAATGGATGTATATGACAAATCTTCCTTCCTTTTTTCAAAAAAGCACTAATAGATGTTAATTTAAACGGATAATAACTTAAATAAACGCCCTTAATATTATATGGTATTTGTGGATGAACAAGAAGAGCACTCTAAGATGGTTTGGTTGGATACATGAAACGAATGAATGAAGAAAAACCATCGAAACAAATATCATATACTATTTATATGTGAATGAAAAGCGTGGTAGAGGAAGACCAAGGAAAGTATGGTTGGACTAAGTAAATGATATTTTGCAAGAAGGAAATCTAAGAATTCAGATAAATCGCAGGAGTTGTGTGAGAAGGTGTATTGTTGTGTAAGAGAGGAATTATGTGTGTCGAGATATAGAACATAGTGAAAATACAAAAAAAATAGATAATAGTTTACGTTTACACTGGGATAAAATCAACTCGCACATCAATATCAATAAGTTAATCAAAAAACTTTTATAAACCTTTCCAAAAACACGCGTGGTGCTGTTATTTCTGTTGCAACAACTCTTAATGCAAACTTCAGTAAATTCATCCCTTAATCTCCTTCCTTCCACAAAATTCAATTTTGAAATCCCACCTTAATTCCCGTTTGGGATAATCTCTGAAATAATATTTTTACCTGCCCGAATTTGCTAGCATTTTTTTGTGGTGTCGGCGTCACAAAGTCTAGTACGGTTCTTTGGGCACAAATTTAAAATTTGGATTTAAGTTGCAGGGTTATTTTTTTCTGCTGGACCGCACCCTAATTTTTTGCAAATCCTGAGAACTGCGTGGCATGAAAGAGGTTGAAAACAATTTCCAAATATTTTAATAAGCATAGCAACAGTTGTGATTCATTTTTCGTTATACTAACTACCACGTCATTTGCCTATTTCACTAAATCAATACACATTATACCAGTTCTGAGATAATTGAGTAAATATATCGCCGCTTTGTAGGGGCTTGTATGAAGAAAATACCGTTTAACGCAATTTAATCATAAAATACTCATTTAAGGGGGTGTTCTACTCTAGAGGCGTGAATTTAGGGTTTTTTTCAGACTAAATAAAAAAAAACAAAAATATTTTACCAATACTTTTTTACAGTTTGTTTATTGATGATTTGAGAATATACAAAAATATTTTTGAAAAAAAAAAAGTTAATTCAAGATGTTATCAGCTGTTATATCTTGTCGTAAAAAAGGGGAGGGGAGCTGGTCGACATGATTGAAATTCTTTCATAAATTTGAAATAAAAATCATACACAGTTTCTTGATAAAAAATAATGTTGCTGTAGTTGGTACCAAAGAGAAATAAATCGTAAAATGGCGGCTGTCTGAAAAAAAATAGTTTTGAATTTTAACGATATAAAAACACCTATCAAAGCTTCATATCAAATTTGAAGGCAATCGGTTGGATAGAACTTGAGATTTTATGTCGACCAGGTCGAAAAAAGTAATTTCGAGACAAACGCGTTTAAAGTTTTGAGGTTGCCGAGTCATTCCAGTGCGGCGTAATTGCTGCCTCATTTATAGCTATCTATAACTTCGTATATATTGAGAATTTTAAAATTTCCTTTTGAGAACATATTTTTAAAGGTCTAAACTTAAACAATATTGAGAAAAAAATAAAAACAATTTTTATTTAATTTCTAGAGTAACATAGAATATTCACTCAACGCTCTTTATATTTTCGCACATACACTTTTTAAATATTCCAAATCTATAAATATGGGTTTTTATGAAATGGGTTATTTTTGTATACTATATATACAATAAATTGGAGATCATATACAAAAGACACTGTTGTGTCGTTAATTAAATAAATAATTAAATAAATAAAAACAGGTATATCTTTCAATCTCAAACAATGCTTGTAAAAAATGTCCATTCTTTTAACAATCTGATAAATACCTAACCTTAAAATAAATAACCATTATTCATTTGAAATTTATTTTAAAAGTCTTGCTGTGGCTTGACGTTATGTTACTTCAGCATTGCAAATCTTATGATACTATTCTCCAGTAGTGTCATTAAAATTCAACATTATTAAAAATTCAGTTTTTTTTAATTATCTTTTCTTGAACTATTTTTTACTTACTATTTTAGTATATTTTAAATTAAATTAAATAATATTTTTAAACACTAATGACAATATTGACTTTTTCCACTATTTACATACATACTATTGCACCATTTTCCTGCTGAGGTAGGCAGAGAGAACCGACAGCCAATATTTTCTATGACAGCTTACTTTCTTCACCTGTTCCACATGACCACATCCATACATATTCTCATAAAGTTTCTTCTGTTCTTTTTCTTTTCTTTATTTATTCTCCCATTTCCTCATTTTCTTTGTATTTCTTCTTTTACTGCTTACTTTTCCTTATTTCAAAATTATATTTACTTGATACAGCCATATTTTTGTCGATCGTCCTCTACCACGATTTTCCCTCATGCTTGAATTGTAATTTTTTTAAGTCAGTCTTTCGTTGTCCATCAATTCAACATATCAAAACCCCTTCAACGTACTCTTTTCCTCCTAATTTACACGATGGTTTTAAGCTAACATATATCCTAAAAAAATATTTCTCATTACTTCATACATCGACATACCACAACTTCTTCACAATGCACACATTGCCATCGCATTTACTCGGCTCCTTTACATCAATGTTGTCACTCCCATATATCAATATTGCCACTAATTCTTAAATTTAAATTTAAAAAATATATCAAATGGTTGACGATCTCTGTACACACATCATCCCTTTGCTCAGTAGAAAGGTACTCCAGATTTCCAAGAAACAGTGAGCATGATTGACATGAGATTTAATATAGTTACCTACCTTAACATTTACACAAGGCAAGTAAACACCCACCTTTTTAAAAATAAATTACTTCAAATTTAAACAGCATAAATATTATTTGTTAGATTAAAATAACAGAAATGTTCTCAGGATAATAAAATAAAAGTAAAGTTTCTGTACAGATCAAAAATCAAAAAATTCTCAGATAGGGTGCAAATAATATGATTCAGTCATGAAAATAATTCCCACCACTTAGGGGATGATATAACAAAAAAATACTTATTATTTTA
This sequence comes from Odontocerum albicorne, assembly GCA_949825065.1. Lineage (NCBI taxonomy): Eukaryota > Metazoa > Arthropoda > Insecta > Trichoptera > Odontoceridae > Odontocerum > Odontocerum albicorne. The sequence goes on from OX463841.1 coordinate 13,567,142, forward strand.
ATCACATATAAGTTTTATATGTTCACCACTCCTCAAGTTAGTCCATAATGACCATGCCACCAGATAACAATATAAAATTATGACCATACTATTATCGTTACTAAAATATTACCAAAGAAGATAAATTCATTTTATTAGTCTATCAAACTTTAATTAAAACCTTCAATCAATAATACAGCGAAGATTTTTACGATTTGTAAATTCCTAACTGCAGATCCTAAAACTGAGTTGGAATATATGTTGTTGAAAGTTATGAGGTTTACAGCCTTGTATCATATTATATTATACCTGGCGGGCTTATTGCCATGAGGCAATCTCTTCTAACTAACAAGAAATATGTTAAAGAGGCCTTAAGTGAAAATCATAATGGAACCCTTTTTAAAAAAAATTGTGTTCAAGCGAGATTTGAACCCTCAACCTCCGGGCTGGGAGACAAGCGTCTTACCATCTAGATCACGGAGGTCGTCAGATAGAAGAAAAATATTTGACCTCACAACATTGCTTAAGATTATCAGCTCGTATTTCAATAGTTCGGAGGCAACTTATCTTGTCATGTTACACGTTCTTTGTAGGCCTACTCGGCAAAATGTTTTGATCCAAAGTGAAGTGGCTAACATTAACTATTTTTAAAACTCTTGCATAACAATACTGCGAAGAATGGGTAGTCAATATGGGCATTGTATGGATTTTCATGACACATTGGCAACTTACAGGAGTGAAGTGAAGAAGTTGTTCTTGCTGGGATGAATTTGTTGAATTGTACTAGTTTGTATGGATTTGTTTTGTTTTGATGTACTGTTTCTTTCCCAATTTAAACACTGCTTACATGTCATTGTTTAACTATATATGTTGTTATTTAAATCAATATTTATACCAAAAGATTATTTAACCGTTGAAATAAGATAGAATAAAATAAAAAAATAAATTGTATTGTATTACACTTTTGTTGTATAACTTGGCAAGTTTATTGCAATGTGGTAATATCTTTCTACCAAGTAGAAAGATGTTAGAGGTCTTCAGATCTGTTAGATGTCTTTGTTTTACCAACTAGGTCAAGGAGATCGGCTTAATATGGTGAGCTTGTTTTCATTTGGCTGTCCGTCTGGTTTCAGTGTACATTTTAGTGCCCCATTGACTTTATTTGCTAACGCTTCATGCCATTCGATAGCACTCGTAATTTTCTCATCATCTGAGAAAATACAACTTACAATCAAAATTCATCACCTTACTTGTGGTAGGTATGATTCATTATTTCAAATAAAGTTTGTGTCCCGGCCACACTCTTTAACATGTCCGTACAATTAAGTCATATTTGATGAGTTATGTGCGAATTAATTAATTAATTCCAAGGAAACCACAAATATACATTTTTTTGTGTTGGGTCATTTTTGTGTATACATACAGTACCCGGCGGTAAGTAATACACATCGGGCTTAAAAAAGAGACTGTCGGCCATAATCGGCTAACTTCGGCTTTGTAGAGCGTCGTCTCTGTCATTCATACACGTGTTCCGTCGCGATTTGGCAGTCGTTGTCAAGCGGGCTGTTAGCGCATCATGCAACAGAGACGACGCTCTACAATGCTGAAGTTAGCCGATTATAACCGACAGTCTTTTTCTTAAGCCCAATGTGTGTTACTTACCGCCGGGTACTGTACAGCCGTTTTCTCTTTTTGTTGTAAACATTTATTCAAAGTCATTTATCAAGCAGAATAAACCGTTAAAATTAAAATCAAAGTAACCGCAATTTAATTTTAAAAGTCTACTAATTAAGTAAACATTACACCATTAAGCATTTTATGGGGATATTTTACTAAGGGAAAGCATTATTTGTGCCATCTGAATATTATAATTAGGACCTGAAATCTTAAAACTTCGTTTCACAATACATCTCAATGTAAGTTAAAATATTCTTGATGTCGGTAAATGACCAAAAAAAGGTAAATTTTCTCATCGAAGTTTAAACCTTTATTTGCGAAGAAATAACATCGTAAAATTTGCAATAATATTTGCTCAATAAATTCTAACATATCTTCAACAAATATATGTTTTCTGCAATAAACCCCGATTAATATTTACTTCTCTTAAAATAGAGAGTTAATTTTGGTTTTCAATGTTATGTTTTATATTCATACCATCTTATTAATGATAGATTGAGTTTTCGAAATGTACGAGTACTGACAGCATCGAATGTTAAGAATCACTTTGACTGCTAGACGTACGGATTTTGAAGAATGTCGTATTGAAAAACAAACTTTCGACAATCAATTCGAGGTGCATTCTTCAGTTATTCGATCACGTAAACTGGAAATAAAGGATTAGAGAAGTCTGGAGAAATTTGTTTGCTATTAGAGGGTCGGTGGGGGATGTGGAAGGAAGACTTCACCGCCACAATTAATCGATCTACTAAAGACAGGAAGAATTGAAAGTATGGCACTCTGCCCTCTTAGTCTACCACGATAAGGAAACGGCGTTTCGTTATTGTGCAAGTATCAAGTTACAATATTAAATAATAAATACTTACAAACACTTTTATAATGAAACATTGAAATTATTTCTTATACCACAAGTCCTCAGTCCGATAACAAAGTAGAAAATAAACATAAATATTTATCTTTGTCCACTTTATGTATTTAATTTATTCAAAGTAAACAGAGAACCCCAAAAATTTACATGATATACCAATTTAAAGTACAAACAAGTACCCTTTAATACGTATACACTAAACAAAATAAAAAAATACACATTAAAATCAATCGACTTAATCGACAAACGATAAAGTTCAAAATTTAACGTGAAATATCCGTATATTTTTGCAAAAATATTCATCATTTTTCAAAAAAGGTTAATCTCTCTCGATATCTGTCGGAAGTTTATAAAAAGCTAATTATAATTGAACCATATCTCTCTTTTTCTCCGTTCGTATGTGTCTGTGACGAAGCTCGACATATTTTTTTCCCTCCAAAAACCCTTTCCCCACTAATGGCATAGAAAGATTGATTGCGATCGGCTATATCGTTTGACATGAGCCGTATAGATTTATGCCGAAGTTGTTTTTATGCTTTTCACAGAATCAAAAAGATATAAATTAAACGAATATACCATTAAATAAACGATGAAAAAAATTCCTGTGATATATCCCCCAGTGGTCCCGGCCGACGAATGGTGTATCATTTTTCAATTGGCGCCTCGTGAAACTTACAGGTAAACTAATTTTTAACGGTATTTTAAAATTAAGGATCATCTAAAGATTCTCCACCAAATCTTAAAATCAAAAAAATATTATTATGAAGTAGATAGTCTTAGATTAATAATTGCAGTAGGCCAAGAAAAGAACGATGTGATATACAACAGTTGGAAAAATTATGACTGGGGGAAAGGCATGATAAACATATGAGCATGTATGTGGCAAGGACTGCTCGTGTGTATGTCCATCGTCTAGTTCATTACTCAGACAACTCCAAATAACCGGTTTTGAGATAATGATAAAAGCAATATTATAATCGTCACCATAAATCAAATACTATTAATTTTTTCCCGAGTTTTATATATTTTATCAATAGATGTTGATAAAATCTATTGATAAAATATATAAAACTCAGGCAAAAATTAATAGTATTTGATTTATGGTGACGATTATAATATTGCTTTTCTAATTATCTCAAAACAGGTTATTTGGAGTTGTCTTAGTAATGAACTGGACGATCGATGTATGTATACATATCCTTTCTATCTACTCAAAAAGAGATATGTTGTGTGGTATTCATGTATGTATTTACGTATTGAGTTAATGACGTTAGTTCGAACTTTAAACTCAACTACTCTTATTTGTATATGACAAGCATTTTCCCATCTAGTTTATTACGAAAAAACCAATAAGTTTGGTTGTATTCAGATTTTTTTATAGACTAAAAAGCATCAGGAGTAAGAAATCTATTTGTGGAAACAACCATTGTAAAAGATTAATTATTTGTTATGATCGGATATTAGTTATCAGATTTCGAATTATGGGTAATTTTATCGAAACGTCGATTTTTGTTTTCATTCAATATCGGAAAAAATTGTTTCCACATTTTTATGAATATGAAAAAATCAACAAATATTCTATTTATACAAGTTGAAAGCGTTATAAGATATCAAATTTATTTTTTAATCTTATTTTGACAGCTACTTTAATACCTAGTGAGATACATTCGTAAAAGTTGTAAAAATGATTATTCCATAAACATTTATTATAATTTTTGAAAAACTCATTTAACTCTTTTTAAAAATGTATATATTTTTAGTGTTAAAAACTACATTTTTTAATAAGACTGTCTATAAAAAAATTACAGCATAACTTTATAATTATAATTATTGAATTTTACATTGGTATTAGATTTTTTTTTCGAACCACCCCTGAGCCAGGGGTGTCACACTCGGCTGAACATACGCGGAACGGCAATAAATCTGCAAGCAATAATTGTGCTCACTCGCAAGGGGTCGGAGGTACGAACATGAAAAAAATCTCGATATTTCTCACACAAAGGGTTAATTTTATGGGTTTGACATTTTCTCTGTTTTCCAACGACCCGGTGGCGGTGTAAATTTTTTCACTCTTTGTGAAAGTCGGGCGGTAACCTGCAAAGGGTTATAGACACGGTAATATACGCGATTTTTTCGCTTAATGGCAATTTTTTGTGTTTTACACGACCTTGATACGGTTTTCATATTCCTTTTGGGGAAATAACGAGGGTAAAACTTATGAAACGGCTTTTTCTCGGCTATTTTACACATGTTCGAGTTTGTTTGTATTTTTGTTCATATATTTTAATTAAATATTCCTTTGGAAATGTTTACATACTCGTACATTCATTATTTAAATTTAAACATGAGACATCTGAGAAACAGTTATTCAATCGCCTTTCGCCCAACTTTTCTTCAATATTTTCATTAGTCATCTGGGTTAGGTTTTCCGGGCATTGTCATGTATGGCCTTCTTTCGTCCCCTACTTAAATACTTAGGTATTATTTTTATTTAAACCTTTATTTGTTGAAACATTTTAGTTTTTATAATCAAGTGTTTTGTTAATATAAAATACATTTCTTCACTTCAAGTAAGCTCTAAAATGTGAGCGTATTTTATTTCTTGTTCTTTATAATAAGGTTGCTTCTGTTTCTTTCAATTGCGTATATACATTACGATGTTGATAATTTTGACGCCTAATTCTTCTATGAACTGGTTGTAAAAAATAGTTTCCCTCAGTGTTCATCGTTCAACATAAAACAAAAACCACTTTTATATGCGTGCGTGAAGGTATGTACGAGTATAATTGATAACTAAGTAAAGAGTGTGAATTAGAATTAAATTGGAATTTAATGTTCATGATAATTAAAGAGTGTGATTTTGGATTGAATTGGAATTGGAATTAAATGTTCATGATAATTAAAGAGTGTGAGTTAGAATTGAATTGAAATTTAATGTTCATGATAATTCAAGAGTGTGAGTGAGGATTAAATTGGAATTTTATGTTCGTGATAATTAAAGAGTGTGAGTTAGGATTGAATTGAAATTTAATGTTCATAATAATTAAAGAACGTGATTTAGGATTGAATTGGAATTTAATGTTCATGATAATTAAAGAGTGTGAGTTAGGATTAAATTGTAATTTAATGTTCATGATACTCATGTTATTGTGCGTTTTATACGAGTACTATGGTTGTTTCAAACAAATACGTTTCGAAGAAAATTATCTTATTTTTAATTGTTGTACTCGTATTTGCTTTACTACAACTAGAGTATCTCATATTTGCTTTATTTTTACTGCTGCGTTTAAGATACCTTATTTTATACCTACATATATTTATAAAATCACGCTGTATCCTTTGTGATAGACAGAGAGGACAAAACGCTAGACTTTCTTATCTCAACACACATATTTCTCCTCTTTTATATACACACATCTTCTCATACAACTCTTAAGACTTCTCTTCCTTATAATATTTCCTTCTTTCAAAATATAATTCCCTTGATACCATACTATCCCTTGCCTTCCTCTACCCCACCATCCACTCCCCATTTGTTCTGTATATTTGTTTTATTTGTCTATTTATTCGTGTTTTTTATTGTATTCATTCAGTTACTTTTTAATAAAAACATGTTGAACTTTTTACTTTTGGAATGTATGAAGGCCCTCACTGCTTAAAATTTACGATTTTCTTGTAAGGTTCCGTTGACAACGCCTTATCCTTTGCCCTCTTTTCCAGTTAACGTCTTGTTGGTCGACAATTTCCAGTATGTGGAAGCTGTTACAATGTTTCATTCTACGGCCTGTCTCTCTAGACTTCTTACCATGCTCTTGGTGTGCATACGCTCTAGTCTTTATTATGTATCTCATGATAGGAATGATTCATGATTTGTTGATTCTATCTTTCCATCATTCCATAAATTAATTCATATGTGTAGTACTTACTCTTCAACGTATGAAAGAACGTGAATGGGAGAGATCACTGTCTTCGGATCCATTAATCATACTTTATAGTTATTAACTACTGGAGTAGGCACGTTACTCGTAGCTTATCATCACATCACATCACATGCGTTGGCAATTTTACAGAAAGTTGAGAAGTTTTATTAGTAAAACTCTTAAACAATACCAGTAAACTTTATTTGTTGTTTTGATTGTTTAAATCATTCCAAATAGGAACCCGAAACCTCCTAATGGAAGTCAAGCGTCTTTCCAATTAGACAACGCAGATCATTAATTTGTTCTAATTTTTCGTTTTTTTTCTTTTGTTTCTACACATTTATTTTTCCATTTTACACACCACTAAGGTTCAAAATTTCCCTGCCTGCACACGTTAGAGCGTATATTTATAGATATGCTATGTTGGCCACGTCCATTGCATGGTCGGACGATTTACAGTTGAAATTTTATGCCTCTGCTCCCAGTACTGTCAGGTTTTTGTCCAAACGAAGGGAAAAGCTCAGCAGTAATTAAAGAATGTTAAAATGCTGTCTATGAAAAATATTCTACAGTCAACAATGAGGCTAAACGTTTTGAAGATTGCGGTTTGAAAGATACTTGATAAATACGCGAATTTTTTTTTTTCATTTCACAATTTAATGAAACAACGCGTTATCTATTGGCTCAAGTTAACATACAACTGAGGGTCGAGATATCCAATTTTGACTGTTTTATTGCCTTATCATATGTTATGGTGGACACCGACTGTAACTGTAACATTGCCTTATCATATGGTGGACACCGACTGTAACTGCAACATTGCCTTATCATATGGTGGACACCGACTGCAACTGTAACATTGCCTTATCATATGGTGGACACCGACTGTAACTGTAACATTGCCTTATCATATAGTGGACACCGACTGTAACTGTAATATTGCCTTATCATATAGTGGACACCGACTGTAACTGTAACATTGCCTTATCATATGGTGGACACCAACTGTAAGTGCAACATTGCCTTATCATATAGTGGACACCGGCTGTAACTGCAACATTGCTTTATCATATGGTGGACACCAACTGTAACTGTAACATTGCGTTATCATATGGTGGGCACCGACAGCTTGGTATCCATCCATACACGTTCTCATTTGTTCATGTCGGAAACTTTTGTAATTCATTCGACAACCTGAGATGTTATTCGACAACCTGATGATATCTTGTGGACCATAAAGACTAAACATATCCCTACCCAGATATTCAAAGGTTCCATGGCTTAGTGGATAACATGCATACTTAGCACCCAGGCGTCCCAAGTTCTTGATTTGACAGCTCCACTTCCGGACTAGTTAAATTTTTTATCTGAATTTATTATTTGTTTTGGCGCTTAATGACTGACTAGGGTTAATAAATATTCTGATATAGCGTTATTCATAGTCAAGTTGAAAAATAATGAATCGATATAGACAAATGGAAATTAGTTGAATAAATAGGTGCATTGCACGGTAACATGTGGAAGGTCGCCAATTCGAACCCCGCGCTGTGCTACTCCCCTCAAATGGCACATACATTTTCCCCGCCTAATATTTGGAGGTATAAGGGCACCTATGACTTCGATCATATTTATTATTTAAAAAATAAAGGGAATAAAACATGTCGGTGTGCTCCGATCGTCTCACTTCGGTGTGTCATCGGATCCAAAACAGCGGTGTGGCCGGTGAGTTTACTGGTGTGCGTCGGCTCACTTACTTAATAAAGAAAAGAAAAAACAAACTCCACGGCACAGCTTTGCTTTCCAACTGAATTGTTGCTGGAATGGCAAGGGGATCCTCGACTTTGAGGCCCAACAACGACGATGAGCAATGTAGATCTCCAAAAAGCTTCGCTTACTCTCAAGACAAATCCCAACGTCTTAATTAATTTTTCTTTATAATATTACTTAAAAAAAAAAGGAAACAACATGCCGGTGCACTCCAATCGTCTAGCTTCAGATGTCCGATGTCATCGGATCTAGTACACCGGTGTGACCAGTGAGTTTGCTGGTGTGTAACAGCTCACCCACTGAAAGAGGAGAAAGAAGGAAAGAAAGAAACGAAAATTCCACGGCACTGCTTTGGTTTCCAGGGGAATTGACATTGGAATGGCGAGGGGATCCTCGACTACGAGGCCCAGCTACGACGAGTTGAATGTACACGTATATGGGCAAATTGACAAAAAAATCGCATCTGTGAACAATGCCTATTTGCAGGATGTTTTATAAGAGGCCATTACGAATGTGTTGAATGTAGTCTAATATTAGATATAGATTTTCTGATTATTAAAAAGAGATCGGATCATCTGGTCAACACATAATAATTAAAATTAAAATATATGATTGAGAAGTCTAATTGACTTAAGCTAATGAATCGACGATCAGCCTATCGTAACATATATTGTATTGTATTACACTTTAGTGGTATACAGTACAGCCTGGTGGGCTTATTTCCATATGACAATTTCTTCCAACCAACCAGAAAGATGCTAAAGACGCCTTTAGCGAAAAACAGACTGAATTCCTTTTTGAAAAAATCTGAGTTCCAACGGGAATCGAGCCTGTAATCTCCAGGCTAGGATACAAGCAAACTAGGCCATGGAAGTTGTCGTATCATGCGTGTCGACACTAAATTGGAATTAAACTACGAAGCCTCCATTGAACTAACTGGATTGATGTCTTTAAACTAACTGAATTAATCTATTGTTTTTCGACATATCAAATAAGTAAAAAAATATGCATTTTGGGTTGTGTCCTTTTGGCATAAAGACATATTACATCCAATTTCGCAGTGGTTCATTTTGAAAGTTAGTATATACATAATCACGGAGAAAAGAAATAACACTTCACTAATGATGTAATTAATAATGAACTGTTCATATCACAATGTTGATGGATCAACGCTGTAACCGAATAGTTCCCCGCAACAACGCAATACCAAGAAGACGCTCAAAACTGTCGGATTTATGAAATTCGAATTCTCTAAGTATATACTTCCATATAAAATATTATTATTATATACTGGTTCGCAGTACACAAGACACAGTAGAGCATAGCGATGTACAAAAAATAATTCCGTCATACTCCGCAATGAATGTGGTTCATACAAGGGGGGCTTTACGCGGTACTAAAACTGTGCGTCGTGAATTTTATCGTTTTAAAAACTATATTTTTTATTTTGTATGTATTGAATGGTACGGCCACCTCTATGGCCTTGTTGGTAAGATGCTTTTCTCCCAGCCCCGGGGTTGCGGGCTCGATCACCGTTGGAACCCAAATTAAAAAAAAAACTACAATCTGGTTATCACTTAAGGCCTCTTGAACATCTTTCTGGTTGATTGGAAGAGATAGTCTCGTGGCAATACGCTCGCCAGGTTATACAGTATGTAACAAAAATGTAATACATTACAATATGAAAAACAAGACAACAACAAAAAAAGACAGGTAATTTAAAGTGGACACTTAATTTATTATATATGGACCCCGATTTGTTGCCTTCCATTCATCGTGTTTCCTGTATACTAAGCTTTTGTCTGTATCTATCTAACCACATTTGTCAACCCTTGGTGTACTTTGTCATTTTGGTGAAATATTTAGCCAACCTCACAATATCCTCCATGAAAAACGCACGATATTTAAGAGTTCTCACAATTTTTCACTATAACGTATATATCCTGCAAGCTCAAGTGCTTAAACTCCCATCGCAATAAGAACCACACTCCGACCCCCTTCCTGAATTTTTCGCTCCCTTTTGCCTTTATTAAATTCCGTATATCATTATGTGTCACTGTATGATATTGTACTGTATTACAAATTCCATCCTTAATAAACCCATGTAATACCATTCAAATGGATTCAATTCGCTCGCTAGTATCTCTTAAAATAGGTTCGTTCTTAGTGATCAATAATGAAAAATTGCTATCTCCAATAACGCTCTCTGATCTAAACAGAAAAGTATACATCGCCTTTTAGGTCAGCAGATATATCTTTAAGAATTTTCAATACAATGTGTTAACAAAATGATATTACATGAACATCGAATGATTCCTTTTCTTTAGACATATTTTCTAAGGATTTATAACTACCATATTCAACTAATCAGCTACATTCAAAACATGTCGAAGTTAATTCAATTAGTAAAACCTGCAGGAAAACGAAATCCATCAGGAATACGAGTATAACCCACAATTTCTAGGAATATGGTATATGCTATTTACTGGCTCGTAATGTACATTATATATAAGAATAAATGTTACTTGATCCTAACTACAGGGGAAGACCATTATAAACTACATTTAAGCTCTTAACTAACTTATCAAATAAAACTTTAATTCATAAAAAATAACAAAGAAAGCTTTGATCCCAGAGAAGCTATTAAGAATTAAAGCCAAACTACAATTTTCTTCTAGCGTTGGAAAATGAAAATGTATTTGCAGGTGCATTTCAAAGGATGAAATTATTATGTATATACTTTTAAGACTATACCATATTTAAAAAATATCGCAATGTCGTTATTTATGTCAAATTTCAATTACACGTCCCACAGTTTTGGTTCTAGCATCGAGATGAATCTGGGAATATGCGTCGCAGTACGTGATTTTTGAGGGGGGCCCGTGTGACTGTTTCCCGCAGCTGCGAGCCCAGGTGTTCAGCCCCCACCACTGCAACGCATGGTACCCGTCCCCTCCTCACCATCCCCATCAGTGGCGACCAGACCCCTCCCAGGGTAATAACCGGTAGGGTACTCGAACCCGGTATTACGAAAACGGCCCATTAAAAATTTTGTTTGGCTGAAGACACCGTATTTTTAAATAAGGGTGGTTTGCCACCCTACCGACTTACAAAACAATATTTTCATTTTTTATTATTATTTCCCACACCAAAATTAAACATAGTCAAAGAATTATTAAAAATTGAGGCCAATGTAATTATAAGGAAATACATTTTCAATAAGTAAGAATGATAGACGAGTAATGTAATAATGTTTGTAACAAGTGAACGAAATTTTGTAAGAAAGAAATTCGAAAAGTCAAATATGTTAAATCTATGAAGCTATATAAGGACGATGTGAAGAAGGCAAAGATTGTGTGCCATCATTAAAAATAATGGTGTCTTGTCTTCTCTGCATATGCCAATAAAGAAACGGTTTGATAATATGAATTTTTAAACCTTTATTCATGTGAGTTTTGGCTTTAATAGGGAACCTGTATTTTTCTCACATTATTAGAAAAATCTCAAAGTAAGTATTATATTTGTATAAATATTTCAAATTTGTCAAAATATTTAATCACTACTCGTATAGTGTTATATTTTGTGTTTGATTTCAATTTAAAGGAAACTATTCCAAACAAAGATATACTTACCAATCTTGCATTTCATCAACTAACTCAAAACTTCTAGAATGTGGGTTGAATTGTTTCTAAAATATATTGTACACGTATATTTTGCTTGATTTAAGAATAAATAAAATTGATTTATTTAAATTATATATTATTAAGTATTACTTTTCAATTATTTCAAACATCGTCCCTTTTGGGCTGGAGCATACCTTCACTTCTATCGTCATACATATTTATGGCATCATAATGTAGATTTTGTCGACTTTTTCCCTTGATCGATTGACCTGGATATTTAAACCGTGTTATTGTATCATACCAAATCTTCAATAAAAAAATTTAAATATCACCTCAAGAAAAATATTAAATTTAGTAAGGAGCCCTCATTTTATTTTGTAAGGACATTATATATTCTGCCACCGGAAGCCAATTCAATACTTTAAGGGGTACATGCCACATAATACAATAATAATAATTGCGACACACGTGTTTCTTTGACCAAATTACGCAGTCTTTAAATTCAATTCACAATAAAATTATTATTCAAGGACAGTCCCTGAAATCTTTGTGTAAATAATCTTTTAATTTCCATTGTATAGTTCTTCCAAGGACCTCAAATCTAGTTATGATATTTATGTACTGAAATGCTGTCTATAAATTAATAGGAAGCAAGTTGAGGAATTCTGCAATATGGTTAATATTTTCTCAGACGATATAACAGTCAAGAGGGGCAATCTACGGCGTGAAGAGTTAAAGAAATAATGTCAATGGTGCACTAAAACATATAGGTATACTCGAACCGGACAGTATCAAAATCTGCTAACAGCGTAGAAAGTCTAAGAAATCGTAAGTATTGTATATGAAGATGTATGGATATTGAAAAGGCGAAGGATGTTTGTCGAGATAAAAATTATGACAATCTGTCCAACTCTGCCTACCTCAACAGGAAAATGCATGTATGTACGATAATTTTGTAGTATAAAAGTTTAAGTCGTATGTGATCTCCACTTATTTTAACCCTTCCTAACCTGTGGTGTGTAACTAGTACACATTGCTTCTAAAAACTTTAATATCTCTATAAATATAATAATTACTGGGTTCAGATTTTCGGTATTCCTCCGTTATACATTTACGCATTGAATGAAAAAAATAATATCAATAATAATTAGCACTTATAGGCCACATCAGAGATATTTTGTGAAAATCGGGAATAAATTCACAAATACAATCAAACGTGTGCCAGTGTGTGACGTATGTATATTCATTCTAAAAAACTGCTATGGGTGAGGAAGCGACGCTATTCACGTCTCACTCTCACTCTACTTCGGTATATGGGAACGCAAGAAATAGAATCTCAGTTAGCTCACTTCTCTCGCTTCAGTAGCTCGCGGGCTTTCGTTTGAGTGGTCACTTCGCCCGTTTTGTGAACGTCGGCCGATGGTTTTTTTTTTTCATGTTTTCAGCCATTAAATTTCAATTGTTATCAGTTTTGACTTCAATTTTAATTAATTTAAGCGATTGGCTATGAATATTCTTATTTTTCCGATTTTAAATCGCTCTTTTTTACATGTGTATTGAATACACAGCACCGGAAAGCGCGGATTTTTTTAGCACAGGAAGGGGTAGGTTAACAATGAAAAAACTTTGCTTTCATGTAGCAGATTCACAAAAATTCATTGAACGTAATTATTTTATTATACATTTTAATTAATTACCTAATAAAAGTTAAAGGATTGTAATAAAATCTGGTGCCAAGAAAAAAACTCTTTCTATATAATATTCTCGTATATTTAATGAAAACGCATTCTTCTTACATTAGCTGGAAAGTAGATACAAGTACATACTTGAAAATTTTATTATATTGTGCCAGTGGAGCTACAAGTGACATTTGAAATTAAACATTAATAATTTTTTTAGGTATATTTTTTCTATTGTTTACAATTATTATATTTCAAATTCGTGTAATTTGAAAACTCATGTTTAGAAAATTCCGTTTATTACTGTATATTAATTATTTTTTTTCATTTTCTCAATCATTTTTAATTTCAAGGGGTCAACACTAATTTATTTTCTTTAATCTTACAATAATTTTAATTCCCACTCGAAACGCTCTGATTTTCATAAGTAAATAAACTCAACATCAATTGACATGGTGAGAAACTAAGTTTATAAAATAGGAATTGCTGGAATTAGTTTTTTAATCTCTTTTATTGATTTAAATAATCAAAATGTATTACTAACTTGAAGCTTATGGATTTTAGATTTATAAATATCATAATAGTTTATTAAATTAGGATTTTGTTTTGAGAAAAAAATGTAATTCGTTATAGATATACTATATGTTGATCACTTGTCAAATTTTTTTTTACGAAAAAAATATTTTTTTAAATCAAATAAATCTCAGGCGAAAAGATAATCTCTTAGTAAATAAAAACAAAAGTATATTAGAAATAAATAGGTAAAATATCTATTAAAAAAAACAAATACATCTTTCAAAAGTGATTTAACTCTAAAAATCGTTTAGTTCAAAGACTTGGAGGTTAATAATAAAATAATCAATTATTTTATTTGTATTGATTAAATCTGGGCGAATTCCGCATGCACACTCGATGACGATTGCAATGTGTTCGTGGTGCATTCAATGCGATAATTTTTGGGGCGGTTTTGAGAGGGGTACCACTCTAACCCTCTACAATTAAAGCCAGATTTTGCATCCCTCGAATTTGAGGGTGAATCCGAATAAATATTTTTGAGCTGAATCGAGATTTCAAAATTTTATAGTCTATTTTAGAAAACTTTTTAATGTACAAAAAAAATATTAAAAGTATAAATATGCTAACTTCTATCGTGTGATCTACGTAGGCGTAGTTTTAAACCAATAATGTAAAAATAATATTGGAAAAGAGTGGGCGGCTCAATTATTTGATTTTTTTCTTAATCAAAAACATGATCACCACCAATAAATGTTCCGCTAGAGGTTATAAGATACAGAAGATCTCCATTCCATTGTATACTGGTGCATATCTTATTAAACATAATCACCACCAATAAATGTTCCTGTAAAGGTTATAAGATACAGTAGATCACCATTCCATTGTATACTGGTGCATATCTTATTAAACATAATCACCACGAATTAATGTTCCTGTAGAGGTTATAAGATACAGTAGATCACCATTCCATTGTATACTGGTGCATATCTTATTAAACATAATCACCACCAATAAATGTTCCTGTAGGTGTTATAAGATACAGAAGATCTCCATTCCACTGAAAACTGGTGCATATCTTATTAAACATAATCACCACCAATAAATGTTCCTGTAACGGTTAAAAGATACAGTAGATCTCCATTCCATTGTATACTGGTGCGTATATTACTAAACATAATCACCACCAATAAATGTTCCTGTAAAGGTTATAAGATTTAGTAGACATCCATTCCATTGTATACTGGTGCATATCTTACTAGACACAATCACCAACAATAAATGTTCCTGTAAAGGTTATAAGATACAATAGATCTCCATTCCATTGTATACTAGTGCAAATCTTACTAAACCTAATCACCACCAATAAATGTTCCTATAGAGGTTATAAGATACAGTAGATCTCCATTCCATTGTATAATGGTGCATGTCTTACTAAACATAATCACCACCAATAAATGTTCCTGTAGATGTTATAAGTTACGTTAGATCTCCATTCCATTGTATACTGGTGCATATCTTACTAAACACAATCACCACCAATAAATGTTCCTGTAGATGTTATAAGATACAGAAGATCTCCATTCCATTGTATACTGGTGCATATCTTATTAAACATAATCACCACCAATAAATGTTCCTGTAAAGGCTATAAGATACAGTAGATCACCATTCCATTGTATACTGGTGCATATCTTATTAAACATAATCACCACGAATTAATGTTCCTGTAGAGGTCATAAGATATAGCAGATCTCCATTCCATTGTATACTGGTGCATATCTTATTAAACATAATCACCCCCAATAAATGTTCCTGTAAAGGTTAAAAGATACAGTAGATCTCCATTCCATTGTATACTGGTGCGTATATTACTAAACATAATCACCACCAATAAATGTTCCTGTAAAGGTTATAAGATTTAGTAGACATCCATTCCATTGTATACTGGTGCATATCTTATTAAACATAATCACCACCAATAAATGTTCCTGTAGAGGTTATAAGATACAGTAGATCTTCATTCCATTGTATACTGGTGCATATCTTACTAAACATAATCACCACCAATAAATGTTCCTGTAGGTGTTATAAGATACAGTAGATCTCCATTCCATTGTATACTGATGCATATCTTACTAGACACAATCACCAACAATAAATGTTCCTGTAAAGGTTATAAGATACAATAGATCTGCATTCCATTGTATACTAGTGCATATCTTACTAAACATAATCACCACCAATAAATGTTCCTATAGAGGTTATAAGATACAGTAGATCTCCATTCCTTTGTATAATGGTGCATATCTTATTAATTTTTCACACCAATACAACTTCCATGAAAAGAATAATGTTTTGATTATGTTATATTAAAATTGTTTTTCAATATAATTTTCTTTTATTTAATGAAATTGAAATTTCGAAAGAAGAGTACATAGAAAATGAGATAAATCGTAGGAATTGTATGAGAAGGTGTATGGATGTGGATAAGGCAAAGAATGCGTGTCGAAAGAAAAAAAATCGACGCTCTGTCCACTCTGCCTACCCCAGCAAGGAAATGGTACGATAGTTGTTTATGTATGTATGTATTTAAACTATACACAATGAATGTTTTTTTTTATTAAACAAAGTAAATTATTGTACAAACATTTGTCAAGGCTATGCCTATATACAAATTTATTACTTAACTAATCTTAATTATATGTTATAATTTATGAACTTACTTAATCTTATTTTCCTACACATCATTTTATTTTATTTATTCAATCTTAATACATGAGATCTTAGAAATAATTAACACCTACATACCACTTATAACTAGATAACAATTCTTACACTAATTATTTAGCAAAAACAAGTCCCCTCGTTCAGGCTACTTGTATTCCATCACATTCACTCAGACCTTGGTCGTCCCAGCTAATACTGTAGGTGGACTAGTCAGGCAACAGATAATGCTTCGGGAGTTTGTGCTTATAACGGTGCTTATAACACATTGAATGTATTATGTTATCTTTTTTCATTAAAATAAATCAATTTCAATAATTTTTTATGCATGTTTTAAATTTAAAATTAAAATATATTGATTTTAAATTTTATTTAATACGTAATACTTACTTTAAATTCTGCAGACTTTCAAAGGTAAAATATTTGATAATCGAATAATAAATATACTACTTTGACATCTTTAAAAATGTATTTTTAGATGCACATAAAATGATTGTGGTTTTCTCCTTGGAACTTTAAAACGCCTTAATTTGCTAACAAAAAAGTTCAATTTTTAATCTCATTTATTCTCGTTAATATCAAAAACAACTTTTTGATATTTTCTGTTAAAGTATTTTACGGCATTATTATTCGATTTACTATTTTGTGTCATACAGCTCAATAAAAATCCAGCTTAGTATTTCAAGTAGTCAAACGTTTTGTTTGTGTGTTTGCGTTAGTAAACATTATTCCTTCTGGTGGCATTATGATGTACAATTATTATTCAAATAGCCGATTAAAAATTGCTTATATTTATCAAGTATTCAATTTAATTTACGATAAGAAAAATATAATTGTATCACTGTCACGTAATAAAAACAATACGTGCATTATCTTTACAAAATAAACGAGAAACTCAGTAAAGATTAAATTAGTTAATCCTCATTTTTAAATACTATCTTCTTCTGACAGTATTTTTCAATACAAATAAATCTTAAAGACTTTTTATGAAATACATTTATGTTAAATATAGTTATGCACTTCTTGTTAAAACTTAAAAAAACACACACATTTTTGTCAAAACTTCAAATAATTATAATGTTTGGAGATCGTCTAATTTCCTGTCAAAATTAATTTCCTCTGCATCAGACTTAAGAATTTAAAATTTTCGTACAATGTGAATGTAAATTTTATCAATAATTGATACTTGATAAAATAAATAAAACACCATTTTTCTTTGTTTTATCACCACTTGACTTAATTGTGTTCAATACAAGTTTTGAATTCCTCTGTTTCTTCGACAGATATTCTGGATGTTGTAAAAGCCGCATTATTTATTTATTTAATTAACGACACAACAGTGTCTTTTATATGCAAATGAACATATGACAAGTTATACAAGTACTTAAAATTATTGAGAAAAAATACTAAACTTTGCCTAAAACTAACATGGAGATATAAAAAGCAAAAGTAATAGGTAATAAATTACAAAGTCATTGTTTAAAATTATTTAATATTTAAGTTCAATATATGTATGTATATCACAAAATATTACCATATTTTACCAAGTAGACTTACGTAATTTTTGAATACTTGTTTTATAGTGGTAAAGAGCTTAGATTGTTTTTAGTGGAACAACGCTTACATAGAAGAAGAAGAATTGCATTTTTCGAGAATTAGTGACAAAGATCACTAACGCGCCCATCAAATATCCAGTATCAGTAGGTACTCAAATATTTTAATTAAACAACATGAAAGTGTAGGTAAGGTAAGGTATAAGGTAACATGAAAGAATTTAAAAAATATATAAATACATGCTGTTACACCATGGGACCAACGTAAAGTGAGAGAGACCTCCACAACTTCATAATCATACATCCAACTTTTGTCACGTCTTCTTTCATATATGTCGTCATACATGTTCTTCTGTTTCTCATACTTCTAAACTTTTTCTCAGAAATATTTCTCAAGCTGTTATTTCCGTTCTTTCCTCGGTCTATCTATTTCTCACCTCACAATTCCATTTATTTTGTAATTATTCGGCAAATCATTCTTTCTATGTCCTAACTATGTCAAGATTTCTAACTTATTTTTACTTTTAACACCCACCTCTAACAAAATATCATTTATTACTCATTATTTCATACACTGTACTACCATATAAATTTAAACTGGTGTTTGAATGCCACATATTACAATAATAAACCAGATAGTATTCACAAGATACGCTTTTTTACAGAATTTATTCAGACACATGTATATTTTATAATATTCACTCAAAATAACTTAAATCTGTGCAGACAAATAAAACACGGTCAAAGTTATTTTTGAAAGGAGCGTTGACGAAAGAAATTTAAAAAAAAAAGGTTGTAAGCAAGACACGAAACACTGATGCATGCAGACTATTGATAATTATTATTTTACTCTTTTTGCAACTGCAATTTGAGCGCATTGCTTATTTTTTATAACATTCTCACGGGATTTTGCGTTTGCTAACAGGTTTTTGCGTTCAATTCCGTATCACTTGAACATAAAAAGTGAGGGGATGAAATCTGGTTTTGAGTCTTGTTCGCCACAGAAAATTGACAGCTCTATGTACTTGTTATAAAATACATAGAGCTAATTTAAGTTTTACTTGTAATAAAAAATTGGGTTGTTTTAAATATGTCTTGATTTGAGCAAATTTTCGACGTTTACAAAATTTTATTATTTCCGATAATTGCATAGTTCAACGTTGCATACTAACTACATAAAGCTCCCGTACCTCTATAGATATGTGATTGACGACTTCATTGACGACCTCCGTGGCCTGGTGGTAAGACACTTGTCTGCCGATCTGGAGGTTGCGGGTTCGATCCAAGCTGGAACCCAGATTTTTTTAAAATAGGATTCCAGTCTGGTTAACACTTAGGGCCTATAAAAACATCTTTCTGGTTGGTTGGAAGAGATTGCCACATGGCAATAAACTCGCCAGATTAAAAAAAAAAAATAAAGAAATAAATATAGATATTTTTAACATACTTTTATGACGTAAATTTTTATTTCATATTTATATGAATTGTCTTTATTCATTTTATTTAATGTTTGGACTTATTTTTTTTACAAAATGACTTAAATAAATATAAATCATCATTATTACCAAACCTTATTTTTCTTATTTCAAGCGCTCAATACCTGACAGCATGTAAAACAGGAGAGCATGCAAGAAAATATTAAAATAAATATTTTCCTGGATATAAAAGTATGGATATCTAGAATTGTTATCTAGTTATAAGTAGCATGTAGGTGTTAATTATTTCTAAGAAATCATATATTAAGACTGTAAAAAAAAATGACATGTAGGAAAATAAGATTAAGTAAGTTCATAAATTATAACATATAATTAAGATTAGTTAAGTAATAAATTTGTATATAGGTAAAGCTTTGACAAATGTTTGTATAATACGAGTATTTACTTTGTTTAATAAAAAAAAAAGTATGGATATCTTTCTCTGTCTTCCCTACCCAAAAATTAATGCGACATGAGGGATTGTAGGCGTTAATATGCAAAATATAACCAACCCACACTTTATCTGTTGTAAGATAATTGAAGAAACATTGCCCCACTTTGTACAGGCTTGTACAGTGGAAAAAATTTAACGATATTTAGCTACGAAATATCTTTTTAACTGGCTTAGTGTTTTAGCACAAGCAGGATTGAGGTATGCTTATTCGACATTTTACATAAACAAACAATTTCATCAAGTGGGTGGTTTATTCTGGTATTCTATATGTCCATATAATTTGGACGTTTATACAATATATTTCATTTAGATATTTCAAATAAACCAAAAAATGTGTTTTGTGGGTTATACATGCATATTTGTGTAATGCATGTGTTTATGTTTAATGAAATTTAAAACTAAACAAATATTAATGGAATTCATATGGAATAAATGCAATACTCATACATGTATGATGATTCGGAACATAATGTGTGACTTTACATAGTTTCTTGCTTGTCTTTGCGTTAAGGTAATTGATTAAATAAAACAATGGAAACTCCACCGACTGAATTTGAAAATAACCTATAAAACATCTTAAACGGCAGAAGTGACTTACTCGTAATAAAATTGCCTTGAGATTTTTCCTACACAGTTCAATTGAACGTATCGTCCTCTTATTACGTCGTAATTGTTTTAATAACCTAAACGTCATATACACCTTTACCAATAGCAGATGGTAGAATTGCCATTGATTTTAATTTCCAAGTTTTAAGCCTACCCCATATTGGTTGTTTCCAGACGAAACAATGACAGACATTGATTTATGGATGTGAAGTCTGAGAAATCGATAAAAACATAATAAATGTAGTTGTAATGCGTACTTTGTGAAGAATAAATGGTTTTAAAATGTGTGATACGAGTACGGTGAAAAAGTACATGATAGTTATTTTCTGGATATACATGTTATGAGAAGTTAATTTAGGAATATCAAGATGGTTTGGACAAATTGAAATAATGGACTGTGAAGTAATTAGAAACCAATTTACATGAGAGAAGCGAATGGACAAAATGAAAGAGATAGATTGATACAATAACGAAAAAATATAGCAGAAGAAATTATAATAAACAAATGGAAGGCGAGAAGTATGTAAAATAACAGAACGAGTATGACGAGATGAGAGACAAAAGTTGTTGTTATTTGTTTTATCAAACATTGATTATTCCACTTTATGTAACGGTATAACCCTACCGGTTTAAAGGTTTTCCCTTCATCATCAGGGGAGCAAAAAGAAGACTTTTTGCTCCCCTGATGATGAGGTGAAAACCTTGAAACCGGTAAGGTTATATAAAGTGGAATAAACAGTGTTTGATAAAAACAAATTACAATGTCTGTAAACCTCCACAATGTTAATGTCTTAACTATAAATAATATATAGACAAAAGTTGATTACGCGATAGGATCATATTGATGTATGTTCACTCAGCTCACCTATTTTTTGCAGTATTATACACATATTATCACGCTATGTCCCTTGCAGGATAAGTAGAGAGATAAGATCTCCAAATTTTTCTATCCAAGCTTACAACTTTCACTTCCTTTATATGCGTACATATCAACATGCATAATCTTGTATTATTCATACTTCTCGCTTTACTTTCTTTCAAAATCAGGTATCTACACTTGATTCAGCTACATTTGCTTCCACGCAGATCTTGCATTTCTGACTTATATTCTCGATTAATTATTCATTTTTACCACATTTCCCAGCCTTATTTAAGTGTCTCACTTCATCTTAGTAATATCTATGAACAAAATTACGAAAAATAAAGAAACTTATTTTCAAATTTTAATAAAATAAATTAAACCCTTTTTTTTGTACTCACCACTGTTTTATTTGAGCTCACTACCAGTTTCAAATAAAACAGTGGTGAAAACGAAATAAAAAATAAATGTTTTATTTATCAAAAATTAATAAACATGACACCATAAAGTGAAACAAACGTACTTCTACTATATGATTCAATAAAAAACATACTTTTTTTTCATCACATTAAATTTTCTCTTTTGACATATATTTTTATTATTCTTTTGATATTTTATTTAAATACTAAATTTTACTTTTAACTAAACAATCATATATAAATTACTTATCGTCTTTATTTGAATATTATAACTGAAAATAAATCTCATACTTTTTTACATAGTAGCTACACATTTCCGTTCAATGTGTTTATGCTTGTTTTATTTTTTGGCTTAGTCCTTTGGGTACCATTGTTTTATGAGTCAGACGTCCACAATATTACCTGTTTTCGAAAGTCGAGGTTGTAATTTTAAGTATGAGGATGCATATGGTGAACTTATTTAGAAAAAATATACCCTTACTTAAGTTGTAAATTACCCGAAGCGCTCTTAACCTTGGCCTTTCTTGGAAATGGGCATTAATATTACAAACATTTCTTAAAACAATTTCAGAAACATTCTTCAGCGCCAGAGGTGATCAAAGTACTGTATAAAAAAAGTTAAGTATCCCATGCTAGACAGTGTTTCCACATCTTCTAGATCCTTTTAAGTGAAGTATCCCATGCTAGACAGTGTTTCCACATCTTCTAGATCCTTTTAAGATAATCGTTTGCACTGTTTTTTCAAAAATCTCCTGACAATACAGATTTTACAGAATAAGTTATGTGAAAAATAATTTATTCATTTTAAATTAAAAAACATAGGCCATGAAGTCAATGATAATTTGTAGCACTTTAGTTAATACCTTTGCAAACTTTTTCTCAACAACAAATAGTGTTAAATCTTTATTACAATTTTATTTGATACCACTTTTTTTACTTGTTTCACTGGAGAAGGAGAACATGACATATAATTTTCAAGAAATTACATATGTAAAAGGCAAACATTTACTAATAAGACTCCAAGATGAACCGATATACCCTTCAACCCCCAGATCTCAGTTTCTCTCCGACCTCAGGGTCGTTGAATTAATCCCCCAGCGTCATTAAAATAAACTATTGCAATAGCCATAGAACGCTTTAGACCTGGTTTGAAGGACGAGAAGTATCAGGATGTGGACCGACCTGGATAGAAACGCTTTTTAACATCCCTGTATTTCATGAAGGACGTTTAAGGTGATAATGAAATAAAAATAATATTGTTTTAAAACAGATATCCATTTTTACATGTTTCTTTTGATATTATTAATTTATTGTTTTGTGTTTATATTCTGTATTTTGTAAATAATATATTATACCGTTAATAATGGAATTTAATTTATTTTAAATTCTTGTAATTTGTAATAATGCAAGAAATTTACCATACGAATTTGTAGTCATCGTTTTAACTCTAAAGTGCATAAAAAAACTTTTTATTAGGAATTTTCTTATCGAATCTGAATTTTGTGGATTATAAAATATATTTTTCATCTAATGTCGAATTGAATACCTACAAAAAAATAGTCGATTGTCTCATACATATTTGAGACCAGGTTATCAGTTTATTGATATTTTATATTTCAAATAAAACTATAAATTATTCAAAGACGTAACTGTATTCAAAATGAAAAAAAGTTTTTTTTTTCAATTCCAATAAATCTTATGTCCTGTTATGTTTAAAGTCACAACTTCCTAATATTATCGTATTTCACTTAAAGTCACATCTTCCTAATATTATCGCATTTCACTTAAAGTCACATCTTCCTAATATTATCGCATTTCACTTAAAATATCTTAATAATTATACTTAATAAACTATGAAAAAACAAATGGTCTAAACATATACCCTTATTTGACTTTGTTTTCTTGCATATATTTAACATTTTAACTACTAAATAAAGTTTTTTTTCAACTTTTTGATTACTGTACTTAATTTATGAGCCCCTCGAAGTAAATCATGGATTTTTAAATTTCACGGACCACAAAGTTTGAGAAAACCTTTTTTTAAGTATGTACAGGGTAGTATTTAAGTTAGATAGTTTTATTGTACGTATATCCTCAAAAAAGAACTAACCGTCAACCCACAAAACCATCACCTTCGTGAAAAATTCAAATTTCTTTCTGATCGCCGACTGTCTCTCGGATTTGGTGATAGCAAAATCCTTTGTCTACTAACGTATCTTTATCCACATTTAAACATAGCTAAAATAGCATTATTTAACTTAAAATATCCTGTTTTCTTGACTTCCATCTCTGTAACCTTTATTTTAATTTTTGTTACTTTTTCTATTACAAAATATTATTTTCATTTACTAAATACAAGACACGTTCTTAGATGTCAATAAACATTATGCTACAAAAGCTGATTGATTGAAAAAAATTGCCATTAAGCAATATATGCGCGAGATGCATTTGCATGATAGTATTCAATAAGTAATAAAACCTTTTATATGAATTATTTGGGATAAGGTTAAATTCTCTTTTAAAAAATGTTCCATACATAACCATAGAACGCAATTGGAGCTCTCCTCAATTAACTCAGATAAAGTAAAATGTAGGTTAGGTCACAGTTAACCTTATTAGTGCTACAAACAGTTAACTGCTACATGTATTAGAACTATTTAAGTACAAGTAAACATATAAGGTCGATTTCTTAGTCAGATGAACACAAAAGATAAATGATTTTTTTGTTCTTAGAAAACTAACGTTTTTGAATTTGTCACCATGTCAGCTACAAAGTTTGACTTGAGCTATTCAGCACAATGACATGGCATGAGCCGCTGCTAAGTGTGAAGTATGCTGTGAGATATGACCGCAGCAATATCTAATTGCAATGTTCCGATGAGATGTCACCTCATGCAGAACGAAAGGCGGCAAGCCAAAAGAGGCGGATATCGACTAAGCCATGAACCACCTCCGACTAAAAACGATCTGAATAGGAAAAATGTGTTTATCAGGACCGACTCTGTGTTTTATAGAGCCGTATGAAGTAAAACTTCCGTTGCTGATTGGAAGCTGAAATGTATTAAGTAGATTGATTTTTAATATGTAGGTAAAATGCATAATATACTGAGTGACTTATCTTTGCTGATATAAAAATGTTGTGGATTCGAATCACACCTTCGGAAATACCATTTTTTTGGTCGTGTTTATAGGTATTTAGTGTAATATCGTCTCGATTATAATAAAAACCAGAAAAGGAAATTACTACAATATTTAATTAATATTTGTCGTACCCTCGTCTCTATTGTCCAAAAATTGGAGATTACTGAAAGACTTTCGACAATGTGCAGAAAAATAATTCTAATGTACTTTGGACATGTTGCTAGAAAGAATGATAAAAGTCTGACAAATCTGGTGATCACGGGGGCAGTTGAGGAAAGGTGAGCAAGATAAAAAGAGATGATTGGATCAAATATCGAAGCTAACAGGACCCTCCTTAAGCGCTGCATTCAACATGACCCAGGATCGGGAAACATAGAGACAGGTGGTACACCAAGTTTGAGACATATTAGAGAACCAAAATATTCAACATTGAGCATGCAATGATAAAGAACAGTAATCCCATTGGATTGTTTAAAATGAAGTGTCTAAAAAATAATAAAAACACTCTCGATCATTTAATTGAATAGACTTTTTCAATATTTTTAGTTAATAACTTGGAAAGGGAATGACGTCCTGAACCATTCATGGATATTTTAGAAGATAATTATGACTTGTGAATTTATGGAAAAAATTAATTAGAAATTACAGTCACATTGAATTGATCAAATTTAAAATACAGAAGAATCCTCACGGGTGTCAACACTCTAAGGGCAACTGCAGAATAATCTTGAATACATTTCAAAGAGATCACAATCTTCAGTCGTAAAGATTATTTATAAATTAATACATTCATTGTAAAACACTTAACAGATGTTTATTTAGCGCTCACTAAAAAAATCACAAATTTAAATACAAAAATAAAATAAATTTGGTAGAAATGACATTAAGTAGAATGTATGAAAAATGTATGTACGATAGAATAAGGAATGGCTAATGAATGATACTGCAGATTGGGCAAGTCAGAAGTGCAAGGTGTGCGTAAAAGTGGTAGACAGAAGAAAACTTGGCTGAATTAAATGTACCAGGTTTTGAAAGAAGGTTAAGGAAGAAATATGATCAATAGAAATTGTTCATGATGCGAAGGCGAAATGAGGCGATATAAAACGAAGGTTGGGTGATTGAAAAACTGAGACACGGCGTGATGATGTGTATGAAACAAGATGTACTTTTTAACATCAAAAAAAGAGAACTGAGATGGTTCGACCTCGTAAAAAGAATGAATGATGAGAGATTTACAAAACAATGTCTATTCAAAAAGCATACTTGTAGAAGTAATAACAGTTTGGGAAGACCTAAAAAAACGGCATGTGGCATAACCAAATAAATCAAATTTGGAGAGATAGAAGATTGAAAAGCCTTTATAATAGGAGAGTATGCAAGAAGAGGTGTATGGATGTGGCTGAATTGAAAGATGTGTGCCAGATTATAATAAAGTAGAGTTATGTTTTCTCTGCCTACTCAAATAAGTACATGGCGTGATAGCTATAATGATCATGATAATATTACTGTAGTTTTAATAACTCACTGAAAATCTGACAAAGTTATTTAAAGTAAAAAAATTGTAACTTCATATTAGAATTTATTCAGTACTCATAAAACCTCACTTTATAACACTATGAACCAAAATTAAAATCATCATCGTCAAGTTGATGCCTGATTCGCATAGATAACATGAGAAAAAAGTTTATTTAACACCCATTTTTAAAGCGTTATTTGGAAATATTTAAACTCAAAATAGCTATATTTTAATTGATAAGCTTACATGTGTAGAAATACCATAATTCCTTAGACAGGAATGCGTCAATTATTATTTTATTGTTTTTTTTATTTCTCAGTACCGACCAAATTGATTCCCTCTTATATCATGTTGATGATGATAAATGCAAAAATATTCAGATGGTGAAATATGTTTATTCATTCTTCAAAACCCACGTCCCATGAAAGCTCATTAAATATAATCCCGTATTTTATTAAACATCACAAAATAATTATTATACGTTCTTATGCCCATGTTATAAGATACAATGCTGGACACATCTTCAAAGGTCTCATTACCATCGCGAAATCTTGCATACCGCTTAAAAAACGTTTTTAAGACTCATTGCTTCTCTACCATGAACAGTTTGAATCGTTTCTAAAGTTTCTGTGTCTTCTTCTTCTTCCTAGTGTCTTGACTATCCCTTGAAAGTAGGCATCTTTGTCCCCGGCAGCCCGAAAAAGATCCCCTGCGCTCCGTATACCAGTCCAATCACGTATATTGTGGATCCTGGAGATTTGCCTCCTGCCAACACCTCTTCGACCCTCTATTTTGCCTTGGATGAT
The DNA here is from genome assembly GCA_949825065.1 of Odontocerum albicorne. Lineage (NCBI taxonomy): Eukaryota > Metazoa > Arthropoda > Insecta > Trichoptera > Odontoceridae > Odontocerum > Odontocerum albicorne. The sequence goes on from OX463841.1 coordinate 13,594,724, forward strand.
CAGGTGCAGTAATTTGTACTTTGCAATTTGTGGCACTTTTACCCAATTTAAAACAAAATTTGATGTTGACAAAAATATTGACAAAATATACAATAAATAATTTTAAATCCACAAGTATAGTATTACAGTAGTTGCTAAATACACATTAGTGTATCGCAATCTATTTATAGTGAATTGTTATTCCAAAAATATTCTTCAACCGTTTGAATTTCCGCAATAAATAAACTTTTGTTATTCGGTTTCGATCAATTCTAGGAAAATTCTTTCGATCAAGATGTGTTTGTTTGATAAAAAATAAGCAAAATGGGTGTCTGTACATATCGGATAACGGAACTGTCGAGTTATTTCGTATCACTCGTATCTCGTGTAATAGAGTTATCTACTCTTTTCATATAGATTATATACTTTTCGTTCGATTTTAACAACGTAACTATTTGACTTTTATTAGCACCTTAGAAAGGGATATCTATGGTAATTCTGTTGGTTGGTTGACCGCAGTTACAATATAGTAAAATGGGAAATATTACGGGATTGATCGGCTCCCATATTGACGAGATGAATTGTTATAATATACATAACAATATTCTGTTTCAAGCATCTCAAAATTGAAATGGCTGTTTTTAAGTAAGTATTTCATCCTATAGAATGATGCTTTGTAAGGTAAGGAACATCGCCTGAAACGTATAAGAAATTGATAATAATATATATCTCAGAAATATGCATATTGTACATAGCGCAATTTTGTATTAAAGAGAACTTAATTTTTGAGTTTATGAAAAGCAGTTCATAAGCGACACTGAATGAACTTAGGTGGAATGATCCCGGAATGTAAGTTTGAAATCAGCAAATTGATAATAAAAAATATTTTCAATGTTCAGTCGACTATTGAAACTTGTCACAAAAAATGTTTGGAATTAATTAGGTAAATGAAAGGCGTAGTATATAAATGTGAAGACAGCATCTTTGAAATAAGGGGATTACAATAATTACGAAATAGTCACATGTTTCAGAATAAATTACAAATGTATTAAATTACAATAAAAATATCTGGAATCCAAACTTAAATGAAAGACGTGGCATAGGAATATTAAAACTCTATTTTTTTGGAACATGTGGATCACAATAAATACAAAATAGTCATATGTTTCAGAATAAAATTCATATGCACTTACATTACATTAAAAAATATATGGAATTCTAACTTAAATGAAAGACGTGGTATAGAAATGTCAAGAAAGTATCGTTGGAACATGTGGATCACAATACACAAAAAAGTATCGATCATCCCCCGTATTCACCTGATTTGGATCCATGCGACTTCTGGCTATTCCTGAAACTGAAATTGGCGATGAAAGGAAAGCGTTTCGGCACGACATCCAGAAGACTTCGACCACGATTTAGGAGACAATTCCGAAGAATGAGTGTCAGGAGTGCTTTAAAAAAATTTACAAACTCTTCCAGTATTGTATTGACTCACAAGGAGTGTATTTTGAATAAAAGGTAATATAAACTAAAAATAAACAATGTCTTCTATTTCATTTCCCGTTAGTCACTTTTCGCGTTGGACAGATAGTATGTACAAAATAGTCATATGTTTTAAAATATAATTCAAATGCACTTATTTACATTACATTGAGAAATATCTGAAATTCAAACTTAAATAAAAGACGTGGCATACAAATTCTAAGAAAGAATCGTTGGAACACATGGAGGACAAAAAAACACGAAATATTGTCAAAATATAATAAAAAAGTACACGCATCACTACAAAAAATATATGCAATATAAATACAAATGAAACACGTATAGAGATAGATATACGAAGAAGAGTATCGTTGGAACATGTGGATTACAATAAATTTTCATGTTTTTCAAAGTATAATTATATTATAACGTTACAATAAAAATATTCGTAATTTAAACTTGAATGAAAGACGTGGCGTGGCGTATAGGTATAAAAAGTATCCTTGAAACATGTGGATTAAAAAAACTACGAAATATAAGGAAGTATTTTCGAGTATAATTAAAATGTACATAAATTACAAGTTTTACACAAAAGTAGACTATGTGTTATATCACTGTAGATGTACGTGCCAATTAAATCATTATTCGATACAGATTTTAAAATAAATTATAAAATAATTTAACGGAAGTTGTATTATTCACATTATTTTCCAAAATTCGATCTCAGCTTTGACATTATGAATTCAGTTACAGGCCATATTTTATTTATTCAGTTACATATAACATCTTTATCATGCAAATTTTTCAGTTTTTTTTTTTTTATCTAAACTTGAAAAAAAATTAATTGAAAATAGAAATATTTTCAGTCTACCATATTTGTTATTTTATGGTAACTAGTGAAAATATCGATTTTACATACATTTAGTTCCAAGAATAAATTTATTCAGAGTACATAGAATTTCCTCAAAAATATATTGACTTATGTAGATATACATATTTAGATTCTTCATAAGCGACGAATGAGCGCAATGCTGACTCAGTTTTTTGTAACGAGCTCAATATGTGACTTGCATAAATAATTAAGACTATTTAACATACCTGCGTGTTGTTTTATGCTTCGCTTTCAGTGACAGGATATTTATTTATAAAAAAATAAATATTTCGTTAGTTGTTGAAATTTGAACGTAATTATTAAATTGTACAGAAAGTAATTTCGTACTTTTATGTCAAATTCAAACGGTTTAATTCAGATGTTGACTTGACTTGTTCGTGGAGGGTGGTTTTAGATATTTCCAGTATCTTAGTAATGCTGGAACGTTGCTTATGCTTGATTTGATAGCATTGATTTGATAATCAAGATTCCTGAGCGGACACCATCTACGAGTGTCGTATCATCATTACGGAATCAGTAATGCTGGAACGTTGCTTATGCTTAATCAGAACATTGATTTGATAATCAACATTCCAGAGCGGACACCATCTTCGAGTGTCGTATCATCATTACAGAATAATTAAAATCACATTTGCAACATATGATTGAATCACTGCATTGTCGACACACTGCAGATATGTTTTTGTTTTTGTTTGTGTCGCATATTTTTCCTTTGCCATATAAAAAAAATCAAACACCGAGAAACATTTTGTTTTTTTCCATATTCAAAATGACACAAAAAAAGTAATTAAGGCTAACAATGGTCGAAAATTACGCGAAACTATCACCTTTCATAATAATAAACTTTCAGCGTGTTTGTAATTAAAAACTGACTACATCTATCCGATGAAAACGAAAATAATTTCCGGACAATATATTACATTTCTAAGGTGAACGTGTCTATATTTAATATTCTGTGATTTTATTGATCTTTAATAAGAATAAAATAACGATAATAATGAACGGAAAACATTATGATTTTGAGGGATATGATGGCGACTGAGATCTTTCGAGGTCATTTTTTAATAGACAACATACTGCCCGGCAAGCGGAAAAGATGCGGGTTTAAGTCCCGTCGGCCCACTTTAATTTTACTAAGACCTTCATCGGTCATTGTATAATCTTAATTATATATTGATTATTTATTTTTAACAAAAATATTAATTTATTAAAAAAATAATATAAGGGTTGATTGACGCAAAAAAAAGAATCTAGAATTTTTTTTTTAATATTATTTCATATGTCAGATAATTAAGTTATTCTAAAACATATCTAAAAACAGTGTAAACTAGAAGTAATTATACCAAAAAAACCCAACCAACATATTATTTCGGTTTATTAAAAAATATCCAATAAACCCACCTCTATCCCTTATATGCGAGATTATCAACTTAGTAAAATGGATATTTCATACTTAAAGTTGACTAAAAAAAATATTCCTTAGAAGTCCATACAACCCGATGATATGTTTCTCAATAAACAGGTAAAAAAATAATAATGTAGGTCTGACTACAGTTTTCGGAGTTATGTGGCTTCTAAACCTTAAGTACCAACAATCGTTTCAACATTACACTTTTCGTAGGAAAAGTCGATGCCCAAAAAGGTTAAAAACAAAATGAAAATGTTTTGAGCAGCTATGGAAAACCGATCAGACTTGACTGCCAATACAAAAGTCTCAAATGTCAAACTATGCATTACTAACATATTTTGACTGAATATGCTGCATAAAAAGAAAATTATGTGCTAAAGTCAATATTTTATTATATGGACGAGCGAAGCGAAATTCATCTAGGGTGGCGCAACAATAACTGCAATTTTAAATTTAAATTAAGTTCTATAATCGTGTACAGCTGCCTGATTAATTTATAGGTTATGTAGATGACGTATGTCCATTATAAAAATTATACGTTTGACAGCTAAAAATGGCGGCAAATTTAAAATTGCAGTTTTCGTTGCGCCATCCTACGAAATAATACAATGGAATTGTCAATGGAAATCGATATCGTGACATGATTCAAAATTTTTTTTGGCATCAATTGAACGATTTTGACTTGAAAAATATGTGGTTCCAACAGGATTGGGCTACTTTTCATACTGCTGATGAAACAATGGCTTTATTGCAGGAAAAGTTCTTCGACCGTGTAATTTCTCGTCGTGGAAATGTAAATTAACCGCCACGATCGTGTGATTTAATCCCGTTAGATTTTTAGAAGGTTATGTTAAATCTCAAGTGTACGCCAAGAATCCAAAAACCATTTAAGACCTTAAATCCAACATCACTCGTGTCATTTCAGACATACATATCCATTTATGGGAATCCGTTATTGAAAATTTTGCTCAAAGAGTCGTTATCTGTAACAGGAGCCGAGGTGGTCATTTGGTCGACATCATTTTTCCCACATAATTTCCATGTGCACTTATTACATTGATACTGATATACATAAACATTTAAAAAAATACTTGTTTTTTTATAAAATTTCAAATTGCAGATTTTGTTGAGCCACCATATATATACCCACTAAAATCCACATATGTCTCAAATTTGTGATGTAAAGAACATTGCATGCAATTGGGAAAAATAATACTTTCCAAGCAACAAACATAGGTATTCAAATATTTGAAATTTTGGTTCAAAACTTACATTTTACTAAAATAAGTCCATTCAATGGTTATTAAAATAACCTTTAAATTTTTACGCAAAAATTGAACCAGCAACCCCCAGGCTGGAAAACTAACCAGACCACAATCATCCGTTTATACTTTGATTATGTTAAAAGCTTAATCATAATTTTTAATTACCATAAAATGTATAACAAGGATTATTATAATTATATTAAATGTACATATGTATTGTAAGTTGTGAGCTGTTCCGCCATAATTATTCCGGACTGGCTGATTGGTATGCCGGGCGGCAGGGGACGGCCGGCAGAGCGCTGCACATCATTTCAATCACAATATGGCGAGAGCAGCGAGAAAATCGGTGCGTGTAATGATATGTGTGTATCTACACGGGAAACTACATTGGTCCCGTTTAACAGTATGACATCTCGTTTTGTAAAATTTAAAAATTTTGTTGAATTTTCAACTCTCGACCGAAAATTTATTAATCAAAGATCCAAGTTATAGAGGAAAATCATCTTAACATATATAAAGTGAGAACCAAAATAAAATTCATACACATGTATTTGTGTTTTTATTGTTGTTATTTAATTGTTACTTATGTTTATTTTTTTCATAGATACCGAAAATAATCGATTTAAAAAAAACGTCTGGTTGACTAGAAAATGTTATTCAAAGCATTAATTTTAGTAGATATATTGCACGCAAGAGTTAAATAAATAAATAAATTCAAGGAATATATTAAAACATTTCAGCAGTAATTTATGTGGAACTATAAATAAATATAAGCAAAAGTATATTATTAGTTGAGGCGTCAATTCAAAATAGTCGAGGATCCCCTCGTTATTTCAAAGTCAATTCAATTGGAAAGCGAGCCTATGTGCCATTAAGTTTATGTTTATTTCCTTCCTTTCTCCTCTTTTAGTGAGTAACCCATTGCACAGAGGCAAGCTAATCGGCTACACTGCACTTTTTCTTTAAAAAAAATAGATATGACCGAAGTCATATATACTAGCCGAAAAATGCTTGTGCCATTCAAGAGGAGTAGCACAGTGCGGGGTTCGAAGTCCAGTGCGTTACCGCGTGGTCATGTATCTCATGGCATACATCCATACACCATCTCATACGATTACAATTTGTCGAACTGTCTACGTTTTCTTCTATCAAAATGTCATTTGCTTGACACAAATATAATTTCTTTGATCTTCTTTCACTCACATTTGCACTATTTGTTTGTTTTGTAAGTATGTCTTTATTCATTCGTTCCACATGCCCATACCATCTTAGAATACTTTTCTTCGTCTTACTTAATTCATCAGCCTTAAGTTCACATTCATCCCTAAGCAATTCAATTTTTATTGTATCCTTCATTGTCACTATATGTATTACTCTCAGTGCACGCATGTCTACAGCATTTATTTGACTCCTATCAGTCTTTTTACACATCCACGTTTCTCTTTTATACATCAAAGATGGCACCAAAGTACTGTTGAAACGATGATCTTAGCTGATTTTGATAATTTTTGGTTCGAGTTTGTATGTTTTAGTACCACATTGGCTTTGGAGCTCTAAAATATATATACTTAAACCGAAGAGTATCAAAATCTGCTAAGATTGTAAAGAAATCTGCTAAAAAAATAAAGCTGAAGAAAATAAAGTTAAATGTATTATTTTAATTCCATTATGTTAAAAATTATTTTCGTTTGCAACCATGTAGAACTAACCCAGCTTTATTTTCATGCAAAATAGATTTCGGTACATAAGTCTTGTGAGTACATATTTTTTTTCCATTTACCATATCCGTGTGCCGTAGCTCGACGACTTTTTTGGAGTTAGATGCCAATTCTGATATCTCTGACACATTCCGCCTGACAAGCGCATTGCCCAAACAAAGGTAGGTACTTAAACGAAGAAATACGTGTTCTCTGTTTGCTCACAGGTTTCTAGTAGACATTTTCGTAGATATTTGCCAAACAAGGCTTAGAATTTTTTAAAATACATATTGTAACGACCTGTTTATGTACAAGCTTCCAAATATACAACAGAGTTTAACATGGGATATATGTACACAGTTTTTTTTTCATAACCCACGTCTCTGCCTAATTTATCGTGAACACTTGTATTTTTTGCAACTATTCATTTATCATCACCGTTTACAAAATGAAATATATTTTTTGCAAAAAATGTAATAAAAGTGAAAAATATACTCGTTTTCCCAAATTTATTGGAAAAATAAAGAAAAAAATAAGTATTTGACAGGTCGTTGGGATCGTTTTTTTTCTAAAGAAAAAGATCAATACTATTTTGTAAAAGATCAATACTATTTTGTTTTTGCATAAACACCCCAAAATTCTAAATTTCCGTTTGAAAAAGATCAATACTATTTTGTAAAAGATCAATACTATTTTGTTTTTCCGTTTGAAAAAGATCAATACTATTTTGTTTTTGCATAAAAACCCCAAAATTCTAAATCTTAGATTTAGAGTACCCGGCGGTAAGTAATACAGACCGAGCTTAAGACAGAGATTGTCAGCCATAATCGGCTAACTTCGGATTTGTAGAGCGTCGTCTCTATCGCACGATGCGCTAACAGTCCGGTATCTACAATGACAGAGACGATGCTCTACAAAGCCGAAGTTAGCCGATTATGGCCAACAGTATATTTCTTAATTGTGGTAGGCAGAGAGGGAAGAGTGCCAGATTTTTTTTATAACACTTTTGTTGTGATTATCGCTATGTAGCAATCTCTCTCAATCAATCAGGATGTTAAAGAGGTGTTAAGTGAAACTCAAACTAGAATCATTTTTAAAAAACCTTTGGGTTGGAAACAAACGTCTTAAAAACTAGACCACAAAGGTTGTCCCTTCTCAGCACCCTCAACCTTCCTATCTCAACACACATCCATATACCTTATACTATCATACAACTCCTTCGATTTCTCTGATTTTCTATGTTTCCTTTTTTCAATCGTACTTTCTTTGCTCTTCTTCTACCATGCCTTTCATTTAAATTTCCAGTATACATTTTTTAGCCTTTCTTCATTCATTCCTTCAACATGCCGAAACAATTTCAGAGTGCTACCCTGAAGTGAGCAGGTTATTTACATTCACAATCTTAAGTTTCAAGGTAAATATGCTAAAAAACAATTCCAAACATAAATAGTCGTAAATATATGTTTAAAAAACATCCCAAACTCTACGTTTTATGATAATTGTAAACAAACATGATGTCGCTTTGTATGGTTTTTTTTTTTTTTGAAAAAAATTCAATAAGTTTTTTTTAAATAGACAATCCACCCAAAACTAGGGTGATTTGTGTCACCAAATTAAAGAGATTATGCAATTATACGAGTTAATATAATAAAACCAATTAAAAAAAAGGACCATTCTAGATAATTCAAAGTTTCAACTGATTAAGCTTCAAAAATTTAACAATCTATCTATAAATGGAAAAGTTCATCGAATAATGAAGAAACGCTACATTCATTGGACTTGGTGAAGATATTGATCTTAGTAAATCAAATCTGTCTTGCAAAGGACAACCGAAAACTACATGGTCTATAGTTTCATCATCCAGATCACATTTGCAGCCGAGATTCTTCACAATACATATTTTGTAAAGGTGACTAGCCACCACGCATTGGCCCGTCCGCAAACGACAATTGACAGACACTTCCATCTTACTAATTCTTATAATATTAAACCATGGTTTCAAAAGGATATATTGTTGGATTGATTTATATCTAGAGACCTTATTTATACCAGTTATATCCCAATCCAACGCCCGTCAGTGCTAAGTATCATGTTTAATTTTAATAAAAAAATCAGTTACTGGCAGTGAAAAATCAGTTAGGGGACAACTGATAGAACATGCTTCGTTTATTTAATGCATAAATGAAATAATACCATTCTTTTTGTATTCAGTCTGATCAATCTCCCTGAAACCTTAAACCTTACGAAGATTCACCGACATATTTATTATCCATCAATTTTAATTGCGGTCCAATAGTCCGGTGCTTAATAATAACAGAACTAAATGACATGATTAAGGAACTCCATGACGCTTCCCTAAAATTTGGTTTAGAAATGAACATCAATAAAACAAAATTTTTGAGTCCATCCAACGGAAATCTCAAAGTAGATAATAAGACAATCGAAGCTGTTGACGAATACATATACCTCGGACCTAAAATCAAACTAGGAAAAGAGAACCAAATAGCGGAAATACCCAGAAGAATTGGACTGCGCTGGGCAGCATTCGGAAAGCTCGACCATGTTCTGAAGAACAAGGAAGTTCCCACCAATCTAAAAAGAAAAGTCTTCGATGCATGCGTCCTCCCTGTGCTAACGTATGGCTTGGAAACGATGACATTAACTGCCAATACCATTCACAGACTAAAGTGCGCACAACGGTCCATGGAACGACGAATGTTGGGCATAAGTCTGATAGACAAAGTCATAAATGAAGAAATCAGGCGACGGACTAGGATTGAAAATAAAAATAAAAAACATCACGTTGCAAGACAACAAAATGAAAGACGGGCATCCAGAGTCCTGAAATGGAGGCCGTGGGATACGAAAAGACCGATGGGACGGCCCCAGAAGAGGTGTGCTGACGACATTATCCCTGTAGCCGGTAGAAAATGGACGAGAAAAGCCCAAGACAGGGAAGCGTGGAAGGTTTTAGAAGAGGCCTACATCCAGCAGTGGAGAGACGGCTGAAGAAGAAGAAGTGCGGTGCTTAAGGGTTTGACTCCAAACTTAATTAATGAATAATAGTAACTCCAATAAATAAATAGATGTATATTTTTTTCATTTCTAAAGAATATAATGGATTGGTTGAGCCTCATATTACCGCCAAACTTATAAATATTGTTAGTTATATTAAACATTCTTTAGAAAGCTAGTATTGTGATTTCTATCGATAATTTTAAATACTAATCATACCGTTTTTTTTATTTTAGTTAAATGTCAATTCATATCCGTACAGTAACACCGCTCAATTAATCAGTGGTCAGCAATATTGTAACTATTTTATATAATGAAAACATAGGAGAGTATTCATGGAATGTAAACATCGTATAGAATTAATATATCATTTTGGAAACGCAAATCAGGAAGGCATGTTCATATAAATTATGGCAGGGCTGTTAAAAAAATGTGAATATAATTTTGTGAAACCACCTACCATCCCCAAGGCAGATGATTTTCTATATTTATCAACGACAAAGCTAGGAAATGTATATCCGTTTTGACAGTCAAACCTGCCCGATCAAAGCTTGCAATTGTTGTTGGACTTTTCAACCTATGATATTGTCCCAAAGTTAAGTTTTAGGGAAACTATGAAAGAGTGCTTCAACACCACTGTAAAAGAAGTGTCTAGACAGCTTTATCCTTTTCATTGTCATACTATCGACATATTTTGGTTAATAAAAAAAATCTTACAAGCTGTGTATCAACGTACATATGAAATGGTTTATTTATTACAAGAGCTACTCAGATTAATGTCAATAGCTGGGGGAAAGGTTACAACACTATTTTTTTATAGAAATATGATACTTATACATGCACAAAGTACAAAAAAATAGTAAAACGAAATATAGGCAAATGTTGTCAAAGACAGAAAAAGGTAAAGTAACATAGGAAAGGACAAGAAACAAAGATTTTTGGAGAAAAACAATTTGGCATTGAATGGAAACGTAATAATTTTTAAGTCGCTGTTTTACGCGAACCAAAAAGGTTGAGAGTCTTACCGTAACCGACAACTAGTTCCAGAGCCTGGTGGCGAGACAGTAAATTAATTGAATTTGGCAATAGGGAATCTCAGCTTAAGCGTTGCACAAGTCCATGATCGGAAAGGTTGAGAGTCTTACCGTAACCGACAACTAGTTCCAGAGCCTGGTGGCGAGACAGTAAATTAATTGAATTTGGCAATAGGGAATCTCAGCTTAAGCGTTGCACAAGTCCATGATCGGAAAGGTTGAGAGTCTTACCGTAACCGACAACTAGTTCCAGAGCCTGGTGGCGAGACAGGAAATTAGTTGAATTTGGCAATAGGGAATCTCAGCTTAAGCGTTGCACAAGTCCATGATCGGAAAGGTTGAGAGTCTTACCGTAACCGACAACTAGTTCCAGAGCCTGGCGGCGAGACAGTAAATTAATTGAATTTGGCAATAGGGAATCTCAGCTTAAGCGTTGCACAAGTCCATGATCGGAAAGGTTGAGAGTCTTACCGTAACCGACAACTAGTTCCAGAGCCTGGTGGCGAGACAGTAAATTAATTGAATTTGGCAATAGGGAATCTCAGCTTAAGCGTTGCACAAGTCCATGATCGGAAAGGTTGAGAGTCTTACCGTAACCGACAACTAGTTCCAGAGCCTGGTGGCGAGACAGGAAATTAGTTGAATTTGGCAATAGGGAATCTCAGCTTAAGCGTTGCACAAGTCCATGATCGGAAAGGTTGAGAGTCTTACCGTAACCGACAACTAGTTCCAGAGCCTGGCGGCGAGACAGTAAATTAATTGAATTTGGCAATAGGGAATCTCAGCTTAAGCGTTGCACAAGTCCATGATCGGAAAGGTTGAGAGTCTTACCGTAACCGACAACTAGTTCCAGAGCCTGGCGGCGAGACAGTAAATTAATTGAATTTGGCAATAGGGAATCTCAGCTTAAGCGTTGCACAAGTCCATGATCGGAAAGGTTGAGAGTCTTACCGTAACCGACAACTAGTTCCAGAGCCTGGCGGCGAGACAGTAAATTAATTGAATTTGGCAATAGGGAATCTCAGCTTAAGCGTTGCACAAGTCCATGATCGGAAAGGTTGAGAGTCTTACCGTAACCGACAACTAGTTCCAGAGCCTGGCGGCGAGACAGTAAATTAATTGAATTTGGCAATAGGGAATCTCAGCTTAAGCGTTGCACAAGTCCATGATCGGAAAGGTTGAGAGTCTTACCGTAACCGACAACTAGTTCCAGAGCCTGGCGGCGAGACAGTAAATCAATTGAATTTGGCAATAGGGAATCTCAGCTTAAGCGTTGCACAAGTCCATGATCGGAAAGACACAACATTTTTTCGGCGAATGGCGAGATAGTTTAGGATGTTAAATAAAACATACAATACTTGAATCTGTCGGTGATTTCTTATATTTAACAAAATTTACTTTTTTTCTGTAATAATGTTGATTGGCCAAATTTCCTAAAGTTGAAAATTTATTTTAATATATTTTTTATAATCAATATTATGCAGTCGATCACGATTTACAGTTTGCCGACCCCTGAAATAAATCATGCATCGAACAATTGACAAACCAGGCAGGTACCTCTGTAATCGTAATATTTTAGAATTTATCGATTGACACTTGTTTAGTACCTTTCACCGTTTGAAATTGTTTGTTTTTTCAAGTATGCATATGAATTATTGCTAAATAGCTTGGAAATAAACTAATTTAAGAAATAACCAGGTAATTTGAAACTTGACTCATTTCACGGTTGTTGTTTCCGAGAAAGCGAAACGATTTTAGCCAAAACCGAAGCGATTTTAAATTTTTTGTTTTCTTTTAATAATTCGTAAAGTATTAAAATTATATTTTGATACCAAAAAAAATATATATTTCAGAGCGTTATTCACAGATCAAGAATGAGATGGAAGTAAATTATTTTTAAGAACAGTTTAAAACTTCTGAAAACTGAAAGCAAATTCAGGAGTCCACTGGCACACTTTTAGTTTAAGCATCCAAAAAAATGCTGATGGGCAATATTGAAGCCTTGCACTCAATTTTCAACCCCTTCTCAAACGTTCGTAATCTTTATGTGACACAGTTATCTGCCCTGTTGATTTATCTATATTTTTTATTTTATTTATTTATACGTGATAAAAAAATATATAAATACATCATTTATGAAAAAACTACTGGTCATCTTCAAGGATTTGTGTGAGCTCTTGAGTGTGATGTTTTCTGTTGTTTCATATTTGTGTTTTTGTATATTTTGGTTTTTATGATTATGTGCGGTATATTATGGAATTAATGTTTTGGTTTGTCTGGAGTGATGAAGTGTGAGAAGTTTGATTTGGCGTGATGTTTCCAGTTGTAATTGAGTGTCTCTGTTTGTCAGGTTGATGGTAATGTGCAACGGTGTTTCATATAATCCAAAATCGGAAAGAAGTATCGATTTATTTTTTCATACTATATGTCCTCAGTGAGATACAGCTAGTTTACTGGGAACACGACAAATGAAAGGCAACAAACCCAGATCCATTAAAGTTGTGTCCAAATTAAATAACACGTTGTTTTTTGCAAATTATGTATATTTCTTGTCGTGTGTAAAATAAATTTTAAAAAATCTAATATTGAAACACAATTCATATAGATTTGGGTTTGTTGCCTTTTATTTGACGTGTCCTCAGTACAATGTGATTTTGCCTGTATCTTGTATTGTATTAAACTTTCGTTGTATACAGTGCAACCTGGCGGGTTTATTGTCATGTGGCAATATCTTCCATCCAACCAGAGATGTTAAAGAGGCCTTAAGTAAAAACCAGACTAGAATTTCTTTTAAAAAAACATAGGCTCCAACGGGAATCTAATTCGCATCCTCCAGATTGGGAAACAAGCATCTTACCAATTAGGTCACGGAGATCATCTTACAGAAGGCATATAACATAAAAAAATAAGTGGATGTTTTTTTTCCGATTGTTGCATATAAATAAGTACCACAGTTAGTATCTCTTGTGGGGTAGGCAGAGAGAAAACACATCCATAGTTTATATCCAAACGCACAACTTTCGACTCCTCCATATTCATACATTTCATTATACATAATCTTCTATTATTCATGCATTGTAGGTACTGTATCTTGTTTCAAAATTGGGTCCGTTTGTTCCAACTCCGATTTCGTCGATCTACCTCTTCTCCGCATGCCTTGCACTTCTCTCCACATCTTAATATCCCTTTCTTAATCTTACTTAAACATCCATTTTATCTATGCATTAATTTATATTAAATTAATTCTGACTTCTTGGATACATTAATACCACACATTTTTTCCTTAATACCTACCATACACGTATCTTCACAGTAAAAATCTTACATTCTTCAAGCTTCACTTCGTCAAAATTGGTACCAGCACATAAGAATATATACCATTGAACTTAGCCATTTTGTTTCTCATAAAAAATATCAAAATATCAATGGGTGGTTGAAACAATTTGAATAGCAAAATTCAAATTTCGTGAACTGATCAACCAAACGTTTTTTTTTTAATATTTTTTAACCAAATTAAAAATATATAATTTGAAGAAAGGACCCAACAGAGTGGATCTACACCCTCAATCCGATATATCACATCATACAAATAGAACTCAAAACTATTGCAAACTCTGACTAGGATAATTATATCAATAATATGAAATGAAATGCCTAGAAATTTATCTAAGGCACGATGGATGGATGAAATACGTTAAATGAAGGCATAATATTACAACGGATATATTGTACTATTTTGAATAATTCGTAAAGAGGCCTTTGTTTAATAGTAAACTAATAAAACTGCTGAAAATGATACTTATAATATCACGAATACCTCTACAACTCTTAAGAAGTATTAATTATCTTTAAGACATGTCGTTACTTTTGGCCGAATACAACATAATTCCTACAGCATTTCCCACCAAGGCATGCCAGTTCATTTTAACCATCAATCAAACATAACTTTTACTTGTCCACTATTCGACGCTCTAATTTATAAACGGACAAAGCTTTTTTCGTATGTTAGCGGTATCAAATAAGATAAATTTTCGAACCAACAACCAAGATAATTATGTCCATTGCACACTCAATTAAAAACAATAAAAAAATGTAATAACATTTATTTGAACCGTATCTTTCAGTTGATTGGTTCGATTTCCTAGTATAGAGAAAAATAAACGCGACGAATTGAAATCACGCCGTCTATATTAAGTACGAATGTGCTCTAAATCCGAAGCCGAAATGTTTCGCTAGAAACAAATTGCTTTCCAATACAGCGGCCGCGGCTCCGACCAGAATACGTGACTGAGGGGTTAATTCAATTGTAGCCACTACACGTTCAACGCATTCACTCATACCGTAATATCTGCCAAAAATCTGTTGAAACTGATAACATTTATTCCGAATATCCGAGTGCACTGCAGTTTGAATATAGCACCAGAAGAAATAGTATTATTTTGCGTTCAGATACATATGACACAAAAATACGACAATTTTTTATGTTGGATCAAGTTTTGGTTAAATGGACAACTTATTTAAAATTAATACCCACATAACAGAGAAAGTGATTATTTACACGTGACAATTTGGAATATTTTAAAATAATCAGACAAACACATTTTTTGAATCAAGTTTTCTTTTTGGGCATCTTTTCCATTAGCCTTCCAATAACCCTGTGGTAGTTCCCTTCATTATAAACCAATCATGTTAAATTGTTAAAAAAATTCGTTTTAAATTCTACAGAACATATTTACGAAAATAAATTAATGATTACAATAATAAAGATAAAAATAAATAATAATTATTGCAAGAGTATTTTTACAAAAGTCTTTTTTCAATGCATATGCTACTCTGATGAAGCAGTCATAAATATTATCATACTAGTCTGGTTTTACAAAGACTACATTCAGTCCAGCTTTATTTTTGTCGAATAGATTGATTATTCCAAATGTATCCAAAAGGACGGAGTATTATGAAAGAGCCTTGGCCATTACTGGTCCCATGGCGTGGAATGATCTGTCTCTAGGGGTGTGCAGCTTTAGGAAGTAATTGAAGACAACTATATTTGGGATGTCTTATCAACATTTATAATTAGTTATGAAAACTACTCATGCACTACAATTAATCTTATGTCCAAATGTGTTACTATCACATATCACAATATCTACAAGATTTCCTTTGTAGTTCGTCCCCCCTTGGTAAGTTTTCTATGGTTTTCTAAGAAAATATGTTTTTTTTTCTGAATATATGCAGATGCAGGAAAATACCTCATAAAATTGCCGCAGCCACTACCTTTCCATCCTTACTATTATATATAATTATTTTATAATATTTTTAATCCGTCAATGATAGTGTGCTCGACTCCAGATTTAGAGCGCCTTTTAGAAGAATTTGTTCTCTCAACGACGCTATATAAGTTGACTTTATTATTATTAAAGATAACCTCCTTGACCTGATTGGGGAAAGATCTGTTATCCTTAAAAACGCTACCAGTCAAGTGTTTATATTAACATATTTCTGTACGGTTGCTAGAGATTGACACGTGGCAATGAATCCGCTAGGTTGTACTGTATATAATAAAAGCGTTATACATTCTTAAAATACAATATGTCTTATCAAAATTCATGATTATATATTAACATTACCTATACACATATACACTGAACTACATCTAAAGCTGCTTTGTAGAGCGTCGTCTATGTCGCACGATGCGCTTACAGTCCGGTACGCGACGATGCGACGAAACACGTGTATGAATGACAGAAACGACGCTCTACAAAGCCGAAGTTAGCCGATTATGACCGACAGTCTCTTTCTTAGCCCGATGTGTATTACTTACCGCCGGGAACTGTAGTTAGTCTTCCCTTGGTAAGTTTTTTTACCAAAACAGTTTTTCTAAATATATGCAGATGCGGGGAGGTACCCTATCAAAAGGCTGCATCCACCACCTTCCTATCTTAACACTCAACCTTTATATGTTTACTTTTTAAGATGTTTTAATATTTCAATACTCGTAATATTGAACTTAAATCCTGAGTTATAGCACTATTGAAGAAAGTTTGCTCACCAAAGGTTGCTATATAAATTGTACATACATACATATCATCACGTCATGTCCCTTGCAGGGCAGACAGAGAGAACAGATCTCGAAACTTTTCTATTAAAGCACACAATTTTCGCCTCCCCCACATTTATACATCCATACATAATATTCTATTATTCATGTTTCTCACTTTAGCTTCTTTCAAAATCTATTCCAGCACGTTTTCCACGGTCTCACCTCTTCCACACACACCTTAGACTTCTGACTTGTATTACATATTTGCTTAGTCATTCTTCCATCATTATATCTCTATTCCGGTTTCTTTCAAACAATAACACTTCACAAATTTCCCTTAGTGCACGCATATCTACTGTATTAATCTTTAATCTAATCCTTTTTCTACCAAGTATAAGTTTTATTATATACAATGAAAATATGAACAATAAAAACAAAATATGAACAATAAACACAAAATATAAACAATAAACATGAAACATAAACAATAAACACAAAATCATCCAACCATAAACAATATCCCTAATTATTTGTCTATAAGCCAGAGGTTTATTTATTAACGATACTGAAACTAGAAAACTTGTTTGTACCTTGAGCCGATGAGTCACCAACAACTAAAATACTAAACAAAGCCTTTTCTCCTTCTCCCGATATGGCTACTTAATAACTTATTATGGATTAATGTCGATTGCTACTGGCAATGTGTAATAAGATGGTAACTGTTACTCGGGGTGATTCGGCGATATTTTTCGATTAACACTGAAAAAAAAAAACCGTTTATAGATCATGTCGTGTCCGTCCAGCGATCACTCAAAGAGATTCTGAAGCACAACATCTCCTGATGACTGGGTTACCAGTTCTGTGAGGTTCGCAAAAAATAAATAGCATTTTGAGAATAAACCAACAGTGTTGTCACAACTTGGATCAATTTTATATTATAATATTATATTGGGTGTTATAACATAAGTTGTGTCCGTTTTTTTCCAAATTAAAAATGAGCACCAAAAGTAAAACAAAATGGTAAAGGTTTATACGTCATTCGAAAGAAAATTTTCTGTTCTATAAGATATTGTGTTTGCTTTTACGTTACATATATTATTTTATTTGACTACAAGCCTTTAAAATGGAATGTCAAGTATACGAAAGTGTGCATTTTCGTTTCAATTGTCGAACGTTGATTTTTGTTGTTTTCACTCAAAACATGTGGAACCCAAGCGCCAAACTTCCGGAATTTTCCCATTGATTTAAAATAGCGGTATACAGTCATGTGACTGCAATTCATCTGCTCAGCCAATTCTACGGTGGTTTGAAGGGGATCTTCATGAATAATATGGTTTAAGCGGTCCTCATCGAAGTCCACTAGTCGTCCAGAACGCTCCATCTCTTTCAGGTCGAAATTACCGTCTTTGAAACGCAAAAACCATCGACGAGCTGTCCTTTCATTCATAGCATATTCAACGTACACTTCGCAAATATCGCGAGCAGCTTTGGCAGCTTTATTCCCTCGATTGAACGCGAACAGAAGGAGGTGTCGAAAATGCTCACTTTCGTCTACTTGACATTCCATTTTGAAGGCTTGTAATCAAATAAATAATATATGTAACGTAAAAGCAAACACAATATCTCGTAGAGCAGAAAATTTTCTTTCGAATGACGTATAACGTTTACCATTTTGTTTTACTTTTGGTGCTCATTTTTAATTTGAAAAAAAAACGAACACAACTTATGTTAACACCTAATATTATATTATATTGACTTTTACTAAACATTTTAGAATTTTTCACAACCCTTTAATCTATTTATTTTTAATAACTGAGAAAGTTGAATGGATTACATTACAGACTTTTGTATCTCGAAGCTCATATTTCGAGTTTTCCACATCCATACACCTCATACAGCGTCTACAATTTCTTTTACTTCTTACTTTTCCTTCTTGCAAAATACTATTCACTTGAACCAATCATATTTTTCTCAATCATCTTTCTCTATTACGACTTGTTCGTATTTCTTCATTCATTCATTCAACGTGCTCAACACATCAGTCTTAAGTTCACATAAATCCCTAATCACTTCATTCCATATTCTGGCAAACATTGTCACTTCGTGTATTTTTCTAAAGGCACGCATTTATATAACATTTTTAATATTTTTTCCACATCCACGTTTCACTCCTTTATGTAGTAGGTACTAAAATGCGGTTATGGATTATAATTTTAGCAGATTTTGATACCGTCCGATTTATGTATCATATATGTGTTTAAGTGCTCCATTGCAGCAAATGAGACGAGTTTGAGTTTTGGAAAGTGTTGATTGACGTTTACTGAGAGAGGAAATAAGGGTAAGTGCATGAAATAAAAGTGAAAAATGAAAAAAATACAGCTAGTTGAAGAAAAATTACAGCTAGTTGAGAAAAAATTACACCTAGTTGAGGAAAAATTACCGCTAGTTGAGAAAAAATTACACTTAGTTGAGGAAAAATTTCAGCTAGTTGAGGATCGTATAGTATGTTCATTTCGGATGGTCTCGCGAATTACGAAATGAATATAATACGAGTAGTTGCAGGAAGCAATGGTAAGTGCTGGTTTATATAATGTATTTAACGATCAGAGCATTTGAAGGGAAGCCAGCCTTGCTACTCATAATGGAATCTTGGTCCTAGCATTTGTATATTCGAACGAACCTTGTGACAAAAGAAAAATAAATGCTTTAAAAGTGAGAGCATTGCGCAGAATAAGAAGTCAAGATATTAAGAAAATGTAGGGTTGCATGATGATGTAATACTAAGACGAAGATAGGCGCTTTATGGTAGTTTGGCTACGTAGAAAGAATGAATGATGAAATATTTACAAAAATGATTCATGCGATTAATATAGAAGATAAGAGAAGTTTGGAAAGACCAATGGAACAGACATTTTGAAAATAAACTAAAATTAGATATTTAAAATAGAATTCAACTTACAAAACACATTGTTTTGGTTTACTTGAAAAAGTATCAACCATAAGCATGCTTCAATAATTTACGTGCAAACATATACTAGAGAGCAATGACCTCCATGACCTAATTGGTAGGATACATAACTTCCATCCGTAAGCTTCAGGTTTGATTCCTAACAGTACCTGACGAAAGGAGCCCAGTCTAATAAAGAGCTCGTCTGGCAATACCACTCATATGCGCTAAACGTGTATGAGTGTTTTTACCTCTTCACGTGCGGAAAAGTATTTCAAACACGCGCGACAAGGAGTCGCGAGTTCCATACCAACTCAAATGGTCCCATCTAATTCCAAAGGCAGACATAATTCGAATATTGGATTTGGATTGCCAATTCAGGTGTATTGAAGGACACCATACCAATGAACGAATGAAGCCCGAGTCATCTTTCGTCTGTTAAAATATATAACAGTTGAGTAATACTGAATATTAATGTTTGATTATAATAGGCAGAACGATTATGATATTCCAACAAAAGACATTAAAAAGCAAATAAAGTTTTTGAGAGATGTGACACAATAACTTAAGTGAATTAAACAATTCAACGGCGCCAAAGAAATAAATAACAGAAATAAATTGGAATATATTGAAAAAAATAAAAAAAAATCTATTTAGCTTTTTAACGAAAATTCTGTCACGTAAATCATAATTCACTTTATAATAAAGCGGGGGATGGTAGGCTTTCTTTAATTTAATTTCATCTAGTTGCAGAAATAAATATTACAATCTTCTTTATTTATGTTATATTCAAATGCCTTAATAGGATGTATCTACATTATCTTTTGAATCTGTTTCTAATAGATGTTTCTTAAAAGGAGTAGAACTTTAAGGTTAATTTCTTCTTTATCTAATAAATTTATTGTTCCAAATAGATTCAATAGGGTGGGGTATTATGGTAGAGCTTTTGCCATTGCTGGTCCTGTGGCGTGAAAAAATCTATCTCTTGGTATTAAATCTGTGGGAGGCGTGTGTACATTTAGGAAGCATTTGAAGACAATCCTTTTTGGGAATATTTTCAAAATATATGGTGGTATATGAATACTTTATCCATATACTACATTACACTTAAATCCTAATGTGTTACTATCACTGTTTTAACATATCGGATATGCTACTATCACTTTTATCACATATCGGATGAGCTACTAAGGTTTCTTTATAGTTCGTCTTTCCCTGTTGAGTTTTCTGTGATTTTCTTAGCAAATATGTTTTTCTGAACATATGCAGATGTGGGGAAGCCCCAAATCAAATAGCCGCAGACACTACCTTATCCTAACACCCAACGTATATATGTATTTTGTTATATTTTTAATATGTCTGTAGTTGTGGGCTCGACTTTCGAGTTAGAGCACTCTCAATGTACTCGTAGTTTGCTCTCTAAACAACGCTTTATAAATCTTTATTTATTATTGATTATCAAATATTTGCAAGCCAATGGAGGTAGAACCATGCAGAATTAGATAAAAAATCAAGTTCAGTTAATACGGTTGTCAATATGATGATTCCATTTCGATTAGAATTTTTTGTAATGTGGCAATAATTGTGATTGATTATATTGATCCCTTCATTTACATTTTTCAATAAGCGCATCAAGTACCAATATGAATCAATTGTTTAATTTTCATCGTAAACTTTCCAATAAGTATATCTATAATATAAAGTATGAAAATTAACTTTTGTTTGACTTAAAAAACTTCCGTTTCCGAAACTCTTTCGCTTATTTTCTCGACGCGTGCGCTGTCTATTAAAGCAATAGACAGTTAAATTGATTATAAAGAAAATTTTACCGTTTAAGTATATTTTTGTTAATGTTTTTACACAATAAGCAATGGAAACTGACTTTTTGTCGCATATCAATAAATTAATTAATATAAAACGACTCGTGAAAAAAAAATCCCGAATTAAATGGTATTTTGTTTGTACAACGTCATCAAAGCATGCAGACCAGACCTGTTCAATGATTTTGAATGCGGGCGGTCTCTACCACTTTATCTTTTCGCTAAATTTCCTACGCGAAGCATCTATTACGTTTCTTGTAATGTGGCAAAGCCTCATCTTGTAGAAACCATACATTTTTAATGCAATCCTCCGTCGGTGATATTTCGGAAAAAAAATAGCGCCAACGAAAGATTAAAAATAGTGAAATTGCTCCAGCATCTCTACATAACGTTCATCATTTACTGTTATGGTCCTATTATGCACTTGAATGATACCGCACACCATAAATTCTTCCGCGAGTTGTAATATTTTTTAGGAAAGTTGCAAGCAAATTGACAGGTTTCCTGGATTTAGACTGAATGCCAATTGAATATTGTAAGAAAATCAATTCAAATCCTTGTGCTGTATACGGGATACACTCCTTCGACTCACGTTAACGTCCAATGCTAATAGCCTAATTTAAATCTTCGGATAATTTTGAATTGCAGTCATCAGTGTGGCAATGTTGTTCGTTGTCCGAGATGTCCAGTCTCATTCATAACGTTTCATTTGGGATCCACCCTAATTTGTTAAACGTAAGAATATCTCCATATTACTTTAAAAATAAAGTACTACAATTGTTATGAAAACAAAAATTTAAAAATAAGTTAAAAAAATATTTCAATTTATTTTTATAGCAAGTTTCATGCTTAACCCTGTATAATAGCTTATATTTGAAGTTTTAGGAAAGTGATATGAACTGAGGGTTTTTTTCCATGTAAAAATTAATTCTGAAAAAATAATATTGATAATTATTGGTTTATTTTGTTTAAAACATAATTTTTTTTAAATTATCCGATTTAACTTATTTAATAAAAGAAGCTGGAATCACCGGAAATTTGTGAACCAACTGTGAACCAGACATTCATTCTATTCAAAGTAGTCATCTCTAGTTGGCATTAGTCGCGACAAGCGTTCGGGGAGAAGGATTAGATTTTTAGTTGCGACACTCGTTCGGGGTGAAGGGTTAGATTTTTAGTTGCGGCAATCGTTCAGTGAGAAGGATTAGATTTTTAGTTGCGACAATCGTTCAGGGAGAAGAATTAGATTTTTAGTTGCGACAATCGTTCGTGGAGAAGGATTAGATTTTTAGTTGCGACAATCGTTCGGTGAGAAGGATTAGATGTTTAGTTGCGATAATCGTTCAGTGAGAAGGATTAGATGTTTAGTTGCGACAATCGTTCGTGGAGAAGGATTAGATTTTTAGTTGCGACAATCGTTCGGTGAGAAGGGTTAGATTTTTAGTTGCGACAATCGTTCAGTGAGAAGGATTAGATGTTTAGTTGCGACAATCGTTCGGGGAGAAGGATTAGATTTTTAGTTGCGACAATCGTTCAGTGAGAAGGATTAGATGTTTAGTTGCGACAATCGTTCGGGGAGAAGGATTAGATTTTTAGTTGCGACAATCGTTCAGTGAGAAGGATTAGATTTTTAGTTGCGACAATCGTTCAGTGAGAAGGATTAAATTTTTAGTTGCGACAATCGTTCGGGGAGAAGGATTAGATTTTTAGTTGCGACAATCATTTGGGGAGAAGGATTAGATTTGAGTCCCAGCAATGAAAAAAAAACAAGATAAAACTCAAAAGTTACACGTAACACTTCATGAGAGAAAAGATACGCCAAAAACTCACCTAGATCTCCTTTAGAACTCAAAAAAGTTGTCACAACCTATTAATTTATTTTGGACTTAAAATGGACCACGGGCCACAATGTGCTCGCCCCTGATTAAAGCAATCTGTCTCTATGATCGTGTTCCGCCACTTTCCAAATCGATTAAGATCATTCATAATACACTAGAAATTACAGTAATCAATTTGGAGTACGCTCAAGTTCTTTACAAGTTTTTTTCTGAAATAATCTCAACAAGCTCGGTCATCATTATAAGTAAACATCGATAGTAATAATCAAAACTTGGTCGTTTTTTAACGGTGTCAATACTCGTATAAAATATTAAATCGAAGTTTTCAGGTTGTATATATGTTTTTTATTGACCTCCGTAGACTAGTTAGTAAAACACTTATTTTTCATCCAGAAGATTCGCGTTACATGTGCAATCAAGTGTCCCAATTTATTTTTTTCTTCAAAATATTTCTGATAGATCGAAAATGTCAAGAATCCTACAAAGTTGCAGTGTATACTACGAAATTGTAATTCAATATGGTTAGAAGCATCGGTTGTTAATTGATAGAAATGTCAATATAACATTTTTAAATCCTAAATAATATTTCTAAAAATAAAATTAATTCTAAATACTCACATCTTAAATAAATTAATTCTAAATTCTAGTGAGGTCATTAAACATAATCTTTCAAGGTTTTATTGGAGATTTTTTTATGTACATATGAAAAAAATATATAACTATGTTATGAGGCAACGGTCTTTTAATATTGCTTCCGGGTTTGAAAAAATCCCACATAATTGGTTTTTTCATCCTACATCATTCTTATGATGGTGATGGCCTTTTTCCGTCTACGAGAGACGATAAAATGTCACAGCAACTCCGAAACATCTCCGACTGTCGCAGCAAATTATAATACTAGACTTGCATCTTCTTTTACATTCGCTACAAACATGGGCTGCATCCTTCAGTTCTTCATAGAATTGATTACTTTGTAAACACTTCTTATGTAGGTAAGGTTCTCTACAAAGATGAAGGAGCATGGAGTATTTAGAGTTGATACTCCATAAAGCAAAGTATAACCAATGATGGTCTGGTCGTAAACAAGAAGTTCTTCTCAAACAATACATCTCAACAGATTTCGGTGTTTGGTTTGCTTCTTTATTACAGGATGTATCTTTGTATTTGTCATTATAATTCCATTAACATTAAACACGTGGAGTCGAGGGTAAGGAAAATACGACCGCTATCTTTTTCAGGTAGTTTGTGACAGAAATTTGCAAATAAGCCTCCAGGGTGAGCTGTCCTTAGGGTTTATTTAAGCTTTAGTGCTATTAGATTAATCCTACACCATCATTAAAATTAGCGATAGCAAAAGACATAAATAGCTGATTCGGCCACGGCTTCGAAGGACTTGTAAAGCCGGCAATGGACCGATCTAAATAGAGATATTTTATGGAATTCCTGTGTTCCTGGTGGAACGTACAGGGTGATAAAAACATCTAGATATATTTTCATCAAGACGATAAATAATAAGGTTATTTTTCAATATTGACATTCCTGTTTTTAACATACTTTACTATATAATTCCATTGGTATATATTTAGTGGCACTTATATGTACATACAAACATACGAGTTCATCACGCCTACTAGCTTCTCCTGTTGGGATGGGCAGAGATGACAGAGTTCCAGACTTTCATATCTCAAACATCATTCAGTTTATCCAACTATACTTCCCTTGGTATTTTTATACCACTCACATTTGCGTTATAAATTGGTTTTGTTGGTATTTTTTTCATTTATTCATTCTACACGCCCAAACCATTTCGGAGTGTTCTTATTTATCTTACTCATCACATTATGCATTTTGTTCAATATAATTGGATTAAACCTATATGAAATGTAAAATAAAATAAACAAAATTTACCGAGTTATCTCTGTTGTGAAAAATGTGTCATATGGTATTACGTAAAATTGGATAAACATACCGTATAGCTTTTATTAACAGACGTATTCTAAATTTTAAAAAAATATTACGCAATGATTGAATGGAAACATTTAAATGTTGACAGTGATCAAGAGCGCTATCATTTGCATAATCTGACCATACTTTCCTATGCCTTCCTCTACAACACACTCCATTCACATTTGCACTGTAATTTATTTTTGTTAATCTTTCTTCATTCATCCGTTCTATGTGCCCAACCCATCTCAGAATCCTCTTCTTCATCTTACAAACCGTGGCGTTTATAAATAGACTTTCATAAATTTAAATAGTGCTATTATAATACAAAACAGCTCTATACAAGTATTTTTGCAGTTGTTGTTGTTGTTACTTGTCAATTTTTGACGATTTTTCAAATTTTGGATACATCGTTTTTTTTTTAGCTCTTGTCTCATTTATTTGTTTATTTATTTAGCACTTCATTGCACAAATGTACAATCGGCGGGGTATAACTCTACGGTAATAGTTTTCAACCAACCTGACAGTTGAGAGGTTACAACGTTCTTAGGTTATACACAAACAAAAAAAAGTTCTCAAGTTATACACAAAAGAAAACAAGGTCCTAGGTTATACACAAACAAAACAAAGTTCTTGGCTAATACACAAACAAAAAAAAGTTCTTAGGTTATACACAAACAAAAAAAAGTTCTTAGGTTACACACAAAAAAAAACTTCAGAACAGAACATAAATAACAAATCAAAAGTAGAAAATTAAGAAACGAAAATATAAAAATAGTTATTTTTTAATATCACCAATGACTTGAAGAGGGGAATGATAGAGGGAAAGAAAAATACAAAGCAGAATAGGGAAATAAATGTTGTCATTAAAAAAATATGATTTTTAAACCAAGCCAACGAGGGCGCAAGTCTTACGCCAGGTGGTAATGGTTTCATAGTCTAACGTCGTTGATGACGACGTAAAGTAGGTAAAATGGTGAACTGGGATAGTTTTATTGCATTTTATAACACTTTTGTTGCATACAGTATAGCCTGTCAACCTCCGTGTCGTAGTTAGTAAGACGCCTGTATCCCAACCCGAAGGTTACGAGTTCAAATCCCGGTGGAACCCAGATTTCAAAACAAAAAATGAGAGATTCCTGTCTAGTTTTCACTTAAGGCCACTTTAACATCTTTCTGATTAGTTGGAAAAGATTGCCGCATGGCAATAAACCCGCCAGGTTGTACTTATATACAACGATACTGTAACACGATACAACTTGGTGAGAAAATTGACATGTGACAAGCTCATCCAATCAACTGGAAAGTATCCAAGACGTCTTAAGTGAAAACCAGACAAGAGTTTTTTTAAAGAAAATCTAGGTATCAATGGAAATTAAACCCACAACCACCAGATTGAAAGGCATGTGTTTTACCAACTAAGCCACGAAGATCGTCAGATATTGACATAATGCGTTGTAAATAGTTACCTTTAGATTAGATTTCACTAGATAACATCTTTATTTTATAGTCAAGGTGCTCCAATCTATCACCGAGGCAGGGCATGTAACATCACTAGCAATGGCAATTTAGATGATTGACGCTCCGGTAGATATTTAATTACGTATTATCAGATTGTTTTGGTGTCAGAATCACCGGAACGCAACCAATCACGACAGACATATCGCATTGATGGCGTGGCACTAAAAAAGTGAATCTCAAACTCTTTAAAATATTATTTAAATTTAAAATTATTCAACCGTTTATAAAAAAAGTATGTGTACCTTTATTTTAATAGCTCCTTTTAATATTTAAGTACTTACTCAAAAATAAGTTGATTTTTTTATTAATTTACCTATAAAATTATTTTCAATTCTCATTTGTATCTGCAATTCAGTTCCAAAAGTGTCTCACCTGAACAATTTAGACATGTGTATGACATATTCCACGCCAGTTACGTCCAGCTCGTGGTCAGGCAAAGTTACAGTTAAAGTTGTTACCTCAAACCTCAGAAATATAGGTAAACTAGATCTAACAGAATACGTGTTGTTTCGTTGTATTCTGAAACGTTAAAACTTAATTTCACGTGGTTATCTTTCAAAAGAAAGAAAAAACCCAGCATAAATAAAACCACTTTGAGATGCTGACGTCATTTCGTTTCTGCTTGACTTTTCCCTTTTTAGTGGTCAAAATATTGGGATGCTAGTCAGTCAGAGCTAGAAATAACATCCTTGGGAAACTCACTGGCACGTCATGGGGAGGGCAAAAACACACATTAAGGGTATCAGCTCTTGCACTTTGCTGGTCAGAAACGGAATACGTTGCTCCAATTTGGAGAGGCTTCTCACATGTTATCTTCCAAAAGAAGGAAAAAAACCAGCATAAATAAAACCACTTTGAGATGCTGACGTCATTTCATTTCTGCTGGACTTTTTCCTTTTTAGTGGTCAAAATATTGAGATGCTTGTCAGTCAGAGCTAGAAATAACATCCTTGGGAAACTCACTGGCACGTCATGGGGAGGGCAACAACACACATTAAGGGTATCAGCTCTTGCACTTTGCTGGTCAGAAACGGAATACGTTACTCCAATTTGGAGTGGCTTGTCACATGACAGATTGACGTCGCTATAGACGAAACTGGGAGGTTAATAACAGGATGGCTATAAGCAACACCAGTGGAAATCATATACCAATTGATTAGTATCGTCCCACCTAAGATCTGTAGAAGTGTTGCAGTTGACCTAGAAAGAACGAAATAATTACAGGACTCCAGACATCCCTTATATGGTCACAAACCAGCAATATCAAGATTAATACCCAAGAATAGTTTCAGGAAGAGAGCGCAAGAACTAACATGGAAACAATTTCCATGGAAAAGAAAAGAAAAAAACACATGTTGATTGGATGGACCTCTCGGAAAAGATAACATCTGAAAGCAAACTGCACTTTCCTACCTATGTACTTGGAAATCAGTGAGTAGCTCCGAATATGGATGACTAGATGCAACGGGAACATGCAAAAATGAGGTTTCATGAAGAAAAATAGCACTGAATATGATTGTGGGGATCTCCAGGATCCACAACACATTTTAGTTCGCCTGAACATCGGGACTATATGCTATAGACAAGACCTGATTGATGCAAATTATAGGGAGCTCTCTGTTACCTCCTACTGGAAACACGTGGAATAATTGGTGGTCCGGACACGGAAATGAAATGAATTCCTTACACAAAGTTTTTTTTGCAATTTTTGTTTGTTATTATCATTTATGTAAGAGTTTACCTCTAGTAAATCTTCCCAATATTTGTTTTCTGCGGTATGCGTGCCAAAAATATATCTTTAATATATTTGCAAATATTTTGAGCAAAATAAAAGCAACGGCTAATATCATATTGTCCGAATAAATGCGTTAAGTGTGCGTGCTTTGAATAACAAATGCAATTATTAACATATTCGCAGCAAAAAAAGTTTAATTAAATACATGCCGCAGTGATAAATTTCACAAACACACAAACATGTTATCAACAAAACACGCCTGGCGTTTCATGCGCACTAGGTGTATGTTTGTATGGACACACGAGGCATATCCTTAGCACTAAACGTGTTAAGGATTAATGTATGTAGTAGGATGAAAAAGAGTACGTTGAGATAGTTTTGATATGTTCAACGGATGAAAAACTGACGGAACAAATCTACAACACAAACATAATTGGAAGTCGTGGTAGAGGAAAATCAATAAAAATATGATTGGACTAAGTTAATAAAACTTTGAGAAAAGAAAACGTTACGAGTAAGAGAGACAGAACGAATTGTATTAGAAGGTTTATTAATATTGAGAAGATGACGGAAGCATCTCATCTTGAGTAAATTTAGCACTCTGTCTTCTCTGCCTATCCTAATTGGGAATTAGCGTGTGGATATTTATGTGCATTTAGGTATATTCAATTTACTCTACTTTTCTTCTGATTGTTAAGTACAGAGATCTTTACAAAAAAAATATCAAATGATGTCAACACCACTTTGGGAATTCCCATATTTACAGTCGCAGCGATAACGCATACCTCTGGTCAAGTTCCCATAGTATCCGCTCAGTTCCGTTCTGCCCCGTGAATCGACTTCCTATTTCCTCTCGCGAGCTGCTCGCTGCCCCATTACCATGTCCGCTGCGCCCGGACTCCGATCGGCATGTCACATTGCATGATCACCGTGTCTAGGGAAATATTTCAACATTTTTGTTAATTTATTATATCCTGCAATAATACACGTATGTGAGAAACACTAAAAATAGAACCAAAATTTGTTCTCTGTTTTCCAGTTACTTAAAGTACAAGTTCTCTTTTTTTCAGTTACTTAAAGTACAAATACAGTACAAGTTATCTATTTTCCAATTACTTTAAATACAAGTACTCTATTTTCTAGTTACTTAAGTACAAATATACTGCCTTCATAAGCAAAAACGCAGCTAACGGGGAAAAATCAGAAATTTAACTCCTTGTCAAATTCTGAACCATAATCTATAAAAAAAATAAAGAAAACCATTTATTTCTTAACAAAAATCGACATAATGTCTTTTTTAATTCTACAAAATACTAGGTTTTTCTAAAAAAAAAAAAACAATAAAATGTGATTCATAAGCAAAGAGACAGCAAGTGCCTATGCGTTTGCTGCGTTTTTACTTATGA
This sequence comes from Odontocerum albicorne, assembly GCA_949825065.1. Lineage (NCBI taxonomy): Eukaryota > Metazoa > Arthropoda > Insecta > Trichoptera > Odontoceridae > Odontocerum > Odontocerum albicorne. The sequence continues at coordinate 13,624,750 of OX463841.1, forward strand.
ATAACATTTTACGAATGCTGCTTTTTTGTTTATGAATCACGACATTTTTAAGCAGCAATGAAAAACATAAAAGGGCAGGTTTCTCAAAACTTAACTTTTGCCATTAACTGCGTTTTGCCTTATGAGGGCAGTAGGGAATAATATTTTGAAATAAGGACACGTAAAGCCAGAAAGGTCGTTGAAGCTGTATGCGAAGGTGTAAAGATGTAGAAGAAGCGACAAACATGTATCTAGATAGGAAAGTCTGGCACTCAGTAATCTCTGCCTACCCCGACAAATAAATGTCGTATGGTATGTGTATATTTTTACACATTAACGTTATTTATATTTTTCTTCAAGCAAATTGATTATTTTTTTAATACTAACAACACAGATCTGGCCTTGACTAGATAAATTATAGTTTGGAAAATCTAGGATGAGTCCTGTGACAGCTCACAAATTTGCTCCAATACAACCTTGTAACGATGTTCAGTAATTTTAATTATTTTATCAACTTTAATATAAGCCTCGATTCTAATAAATAGCAAGTTATTTAGGAAAATACATTACATAGAACTAACAATAATGACAAATTAATACATCTTGTCACAAATTAGCAAAAATGTGGCAGTTTGTTAAATCAAATAATATTTGGTGACGTTTGTCAAAAGTCACTACGTTAGTCTGCATTGGCTAGGGATGGGGTATTTGATGATTGGATTTTCAAAAATCGATTTCGAAAATCGATTTTAATTAAATGTTCGTAATTAGTTCATAGTGGGTCATGGCCTATTTAAAGATACATACAAACCATACAATACATTAGAAAGTCGCACGGTTCATCCTAGACTTTCTAAAGTATAATATGCAGAATACATCGTCGAAAAAATACTCACCCACCCCGACTGCTCTATTACCCATCGAATATAATACGATTAAACAGCCCTATCAGAAGTCACACGACTCAACTCTGTATATAACAATGACCAATGCCAATCTGAAGCTATTAAAAGCTCGGTATTGACGCGCTCGCTGAGTCGAAACTTTTTCTATTTTAGTGCTATCTCATCGAAGGTTGGGGAACATCACATAGCAAATTTCACTTTGGAAAAACCTACACTGATCAAGTTGAGTTTTTTTTCTGTACAACTCGCTGAGGTCGTTGACAAGTTATAATAATAAACAATCCAGGCAAATAGTATCGCAAATTGAAAAAAATGATAACTTTTATGGCCTAATATACAATGATTCATGCATGGAAAAATATGGTATAAGCACTTATGCAGCACTCGAATATTTTATATTTAAACTAATATTATTAACATTTTGATTAATAGAGTTATTAAAAAACAAGTCAAAAATGTTGTCATTAAAAAACAGGTCAAAAGTCAAGAGTTGATGAGTGAATGGCCCGCTTTGATAATATGTATGAATATAAAGGAAGCGATAGGCATAAGTAATGATTGAAAGTTCTCGCAATGTATTATACGAGTATCTGCATTACTCAATAGAACAAATTGTGGTACAAATGACTTGATGACGTCTAATGAGAAGATGTTAGACATGATGTTGTTTTGTTTGTTGATATTTTAATGCGTAGAAAATTTGTATATGATAACGTGGGATCTGTGTGTGTACTCATATGTTAGGATGTTGAATGGTAAATATAAGTGCTGAGTATTGAAGTACCCGGCGGTAAGTAATACACATCGGGCTTAAGAAAGAGACTGTCGGCCATAATCGGCTAACTTCGGCTTTGTAGAGCGTCGTCTCTGTCATTCATACACGTGTTCCGTCGTGATTTGTCAGTCGTTGTCAAGCGTTCTAGGGTGTGGTCGTGCGACAGAGACGATGCTCTACAAAGCCGAAGTTAACCGATTATGGCCGACAGTCTCTTTCTTAAGCCCGATGTATATTACTTACCCTCGGATACTGTATTTAACAAAATCATTATATAAATAGGCCAAAACCCGTACAACGGTTGTCGCCAAAGAAAGAATACGAGAATAGAATTTTGAATGCAAGAGAGCGAGAGAGGAATACTTCGATTCTCTCTCGGTGGGTCCGTGATAAATGATCGAAACTATACTGAATGAATTTTAAATACCTAGCTAACAATTTTTGAACCGGTGTAAAAGGGGACGATGCCAATTTATTTTGAATTGTAATTCATTAAATAATTTATTTATTTCCTATTATATTAAACCTTATAATTACTTGCGTTTATTTATCTTATGCTCTTTTTTTTAATGCAGACAATTTTATGTGGCTTTTTCAAGCTGTCAATATATCTGAAACAAGTCTTCAAGGAAAATATTATCAACGATTTAAATTGAACAACAGTAATGTTTATACACAAAACATCGTGTATAAAGAGAGTTTTGAGAATTAAATAATTCATCAATCAAGATGTACCTTTTTTTATTTTAAACTTTAAACATTAATAAACCCAAAAAGCTTTAAGCTGATCTTGCTCCATTCGGTATTTCAAAAATGTAGAATTTGTTTTACTTCCGTGAATATTTCACGGGTTGCAACTACAAGTTGTATACTAAATTTTTGATAAATGAATAAGACTACTTCATGACAGGTTTGTCTAGTGAAGAGGTTCTTTATATCCACAAAAAATGTAGGCAATTTTATATACTTGTACTCTCCACGTCAGCATTTCATTCCAAAGATTTTAAGATATGTACGAATATGATGGATATTTCAGTTTAATACAGCAGTATCAAACATCAGAACAGTATCAAAATCTGCTACTTTGATGTCCACAAAGCATTCCAGTACCAGCTTTGATGTTTTAAGTGAAACGCGGACGTGGAAAACACTGAAAAAATAAGAATGAACGTGAGCTTAAGACTGATGTAAGAATGATGAACAGCACTCTTGAAATGGTACAAGTAAAATGAACGAATGAAGAAAAACTTGCAAAACAGATATATTGTACAAATATTAGTTAAACATGTTGTAGAGGAATAATTTCTATATAGGAAAGACGGGAAGATCCTTTGAAAAGAGATTTCGTGAACACAAATCCGCCTTAACAAATCCTCTAATTTATTCTGAAATGTCTAATCATTGTCACCGTGAAAACCATACTTTTTCTATCGATGATGTCGAATTCTTACATATCAGTAGTAACGGAAATAAATTTGACAGATTAGAGGCCCTAGAAAATTCTAAGTTAGTACATCGATCCGAACATCTGGTAAACAGTTATATCCCAAAAATCTCTCCGCTCTTGGCTGAAATCGTCCTTAACCCCTCAGTCCCCAACTGTTGAAGCGTGTATATCGGTACCAGTTCGAACAGAATTTAGTCTTGTTTGTGCTCCCCTGAAGATGAGGTGAAAGCCTTGAAACCGGTAGGGTTATACCGTTACAAAAAAGTGGAATAAACAGTGTTTGATAAAAATAAATTACAATATCTTTAAACCTCCACAATGTTAATGCCTTAACTATAAACAACAAGTTAATTTAGTTATACAAAAACCTCTAACAATGATGTTTTACTGAATTAAATTTTCATTCAGTTTGATCACTACATTAGGTCTTTTTCGATCAACACATTTATTTTTATGATATAAAAATACCTTAGAAAACTCAGTCACTGGTGATGTCACACCCAAGTGAGGAAGCTCAAAAGGGTTAGTACAACAGGTATAAATAGCGTGCAATCAGAAATTGAAAATCGGGAGTCAGTAATCATAAATCGGGAGTCAGTAATCATAAATCGGGAGTCAGTAATCATAAAAAATGATATTGAACTCAACCACATCACTATCACTGCCCCTGATTTCAATATTTTTTTTCCCGTTGAACTAATTTATCTGTATTATGTGATAGTTTTTTTTTTTATTTATGAAGTGTGTCAATTGAAAACGTGAAACCGTTTTAAAATGTCGGGAATTATAGTAAAAGTGATAAAAATATAAAAGGTATGAGTGGTTGAACACATGAAATAATGGGCAGTTGCAAATTCATCACGAATGGTTTGATTGTTTCAATAATCAGCATGTTATACTCGATATTCACGAATTAGCAATGCCCGTTAAAATGCGTGTATTTCCCTCGTGTTTATACAACTCAGAAATAATGTGCATACTATATACAGTTTAACGTCGTAGAAAGCATGTATTTTTTTTTCTTTTAATCTTTCCCTTCCTGTGCTAAAAAAATCCGCGCGTTCCAGTGTTGTGTATTCAATACACATCAATATACATGTAAAAATGAGCTATTTAAAATCGGAAAAATAAGAATATTCATAGCCAATCGCTTAAATTAATTAAATTTAAAGTCAAAAGTGATAATAATTAAAATTTAATTGCTGAAAACATGAAATAAACACGACGACATGACGTTCACAAAACGGGTGAAGCGACCACCTCAAACGAAAGCCCGCGAGCTGCTAAAGCGAGAGAAGCGAGCGAACTGGGATTATATTTCTTGCGTGAAAGTGAGACGTGAATAGCGTCGCTTCCTCACCCATACTGGTTTTTTTAGAATGAATATACCTACGTCGCACACTACCACGCGTTTGATTGTATTGGTGAATTTATTCCCGATTTTCACAAAATATCTGTGATGTGGCCAATAAGTGCTGATTATTATTAATATTATTTTTATCATTCAATGAGTAAATGTATTACGGAGGAATACCTAAAATCTGTACCGAGTATTTATTGTGTTTATAGAGATATTAAAGTTTTTAGAAGCAATGTGTACTAGTTACACATCACAGGACAGGAACGGTGAAAGCTATTTTGGAAATATGTTCGCGTAAGTATTGTCGAGAAACCAAGGTGTATATATGCGTATACTCGTAAATATCATCATGCCGTTCCCCGGTTGAGGAAGGCCCCGACAGGCAGAGATGGAGAGATAAAGTTTTCAATTGTGACGTATCTTGAAATTAGATTGGAAGAATAATACTTTGAGGTGTGTTGGGCTTCTACAAAGAATGATAATAGTAGACGATGGCCAAGGAAATAATGATTTGATTAATTTTAATGTAATTTAAAAATAATGAAACGTTAGAAGTCAAACAAACCAAAATAGTGGTGTATATGTTGAGGAAGAGAAAGATGTGTTGTGATAAAAAGTCTTGCATTCAACCGTCTGTGCCTACCCTGATAGGAGAACGGCATGATTACGTATGTATCCTTTGTATATAGTTCTGCTGACACCTTCTACTGTTTTTAAGTTCGTAAACATGCTTTGAAGTAACATTTAAAATGTTCAAGATGAGATTTATAATCTAAGTTTGCATCTTGCCAGCACATAAAGTATTTCTTTCACCGCGTGTAAAATAACACTCCCACATCCGACTGTGGTGTGCACAATGAAACAATTAGCCACAACCCTAGAGCTCTGTGGTTACCACCGATACAAGAAAGTTATTCGATAGGAATTAGTAAACTGATGCCATAAAAAGTGGTATGCGCCACTAGTTCGTTGATTTGACTAATATAACCAAATCTTAACTATTGTTTTATTTTTAAATCAATTATTTTGAATGGCTATAGACACGCTCTTAACAGATTAGTAATTCAAAGAGTAGAATAGATTAATGACTATGAGATAAATTTAAATAGTGGACTTTCAGTTGGTTCTTCATTAGAAAATTGTGAAGGTCTGTGTATATAGGATTGGGATTTGTGATGCAAATTTCCAACTCTTTTATGGAAAAAGAGGATTTTAAATTCCTCTACAGTTGTACTGGTATGCAGCAGGAAAGAATGTAAAGCATTGGTATGGAGCTCGTGAGAGATTTGTAGCTCCCAAATGGTAGATTCTAAAAGAAATTTTGATATATCTGTACTCGTTTATAACCCTGGAATTCGTATACTGTAAATGCTTATAATTGTTCATTCTCAGGCTTGGAAAGTTTGATTATACTCGTATATCATTAAATATTAAATTGATTGAATATTGTCGTTGCTGGGCCTCGCAGTCAAGGATCTCCTAGATCTTCCAGCATCAAGTCAGTTGGAAAGCGAAGCTGTGCCGTTTTTTTTTTTTTGAGTTGTCCCGTTGCACACCAGGAAACTCACCGATCACACCGCTGTACTAGATCTAATGGCAAACCGAAGTGAGACGATCGGAGCACTCTCCTTTTTTTCCATTTATTGAAAACATAGATATGACAGAAGTAATAGGTATCCTTATACCCCCAAATACTGAAAAAATGCATGTGTCATTCGAGGGAAGTTGCACAGCGCGGGGTTCGAGCCGCTGACCTTCCGCATGGAAGTCAAGTCCGTTATTGCGCGTTCATGCACATCTGGTTGAATATAAGACATCACTGATAGGCCCATGTATATAATTTTTAAATAACACCCTCAACAGTTCTGCCTCCCTCAATATCTCAACTAAAATGTTCAGTGTCTCTTCTATTACAGACTTACGCTACACTCAAGCAGATATTGCCTTTTGGTATTTCTAGTTCGTCGGTCTTCCTTTTTCACGTCATCCTTAACTGTCCATGTCTTTAGACTCTGGATCAGTTATCGGCAGCCGTAAGACTCTCACCCTCGTTGACTTGCTTCAAACAGTTACGTAAAAATGTGTCTCTCTTCAACGACAACATTTTTAATACTACGAGTACGTCTCCAATTTTCTTGTAATTTATCATCTTTCTACTTCTTTTCCCGTCTTTGATGACATTTTCAATTGTTTTGCTTTACTGTTTACTTTTCATTTGTTTGTTAATGCTTTCAATATGTTTTTTTAAACAACATTGTAACCTTCAACGCGGCAATAAGCACTAATTTGCGAAACTCATCTTGTCGGTTAAAATAATTGGCATATGGCAATAATAGCAAGTTATACAATGAAGTAAAATTATCTAAATTAATAATTCAACTGCAGCTCTACAAATGAACTGAACCTTCGTAGTAAATGAGATATATACGGTCACCACTGACGACTTAATATTGAGAATAAATGGCAAATACGAGTATGTAAGTTTAAATCATTCAAACCATTTAATGAAATTTCTAAATTTCGTTTTTAAACAGCATTGTTGTATTTACTTTAAAATGTAATAAATATGCCAACTACTGGTGAGATACTAGTTACTACGAAGTTCAGGTGTCAGAGTCAACAGACCGTAGCACCGGACGATATTCCGGTTCGAATCCTTCCCAAGGCAAAATAACCTATCTAGGTCTACTCATATGGCGTTACATACACATGTACCGTACTTAACTACCTTTTTCAACATGTTTGTCGGCGACCGTGGTCTAACACTTAACATTCACGTTAAACAATCTGGAAACCCAGGTTCGATTTCTTTACATCTGAATTTATGTGTTTTTGTTACTTATAGCCTACTTCGCATAAATTCTTATGCACCAAGGGAAAAATAGTGCTATATAAAAAAATTGTTTTACAAAAGGCAGTAGCACATTAAACCTGCCGATCATCTTAGAACTTTGATCTCCTTACCATCGGAGCTTTGCATTTGAAGTCAAGACTATGTGCTTGCTGAAGTACAACAGCTTGCCCACAATAAAGTAATACAGTAACAGACGTATTATATTCCTAAGATTACTGACACTCACACTCTATCACCAGAAATTGTCAATCATCACCTATATAGTAAAACAACTAAATAAGTCACTTTGGAATGCTTCCCATCGAAGTACTTTTAATTTGCATTTCAAGATGATAGTGCCTTCTTCTTTTTGAAGTACCTATTATATATTCTCCTATCAAATGTTGGCCACCTTCATGGCAATCTTCACCATGTTGACAGCAGCTGGAATAACCTAGATATAATGCACTTCATGCACAATCATGCACTATGTCTCTTGAACTATGAAATGTAGTGTTTACCCTTATCACGTTTGCTTTTTTTATCCCTGGGAGATCAGTATGGCGGAGAACCATCTTACTACTGAGTTTTAGAGATATGGGTGGCTTGTGGAACTTTAGGAAACACTTAAAGACAACTTCAGGCAGCACGTTCCTATTTTCATACTTAACTTATATGTGTTTTGTATTATAATATATTTAACACTGAATATTATATATGCCAGTTACACAAACCTATGCAACTAGCATATGTTCAGTGTTTTCAGTTACTGGCGTCATACTATATTACTTAAATCTCAACCCTCCTTGCAAGAAATCATCAGCAGGGGTGTGAAAAATGAATTGTTTCACCGCTTACTAATGAATACCGGAACAGAACCAAATCAAGTGGGCCGCAATTACTTCACCCGGCATTTCATACCTAATCGCTTGTTCCGAGCTCATAAATATCCCGCCAGCACCCCCGTAATTCGATGGGGCTCAGCACACCACATCGCGGTCGCGGTGGTGACTTTTCACGTGACTTCTGAGTGAACCGTAGAATTCGTATGGGAATCGTGGCTATTGATCCACCTGTTTTTATGGTATCAAAAATGTACACTGATTGCAAGCAGGTGTCGACAACCATAACTACTGTGTAAACATTATAGCAATAGTTTTCAGAAAACTACTATCCTTTCTGATCCTGTGAATTTCGCGATTTATTTGACCTATTCCACCTGCTACATACAATCATTCCACTGCATTCGACGTCACTTATCCACAAACTATTCGTTTCTCCTCCTAAAAACGTTTCAGAACCTTGGGAGTAAATTTTCTCTATAATACGTGTTTGATTTGTGTACATTTTTTGTTACGTTAGCTCCACAAAGTGACGCCAGAGTTATTTAAATAACCATAATTATTGAATCTATAATTTCATTAATTGTTAATTTATTATATTTTTTTGATTTGTGATCTTCATTTACAAGGGTGTGGACTTATACTCGTATTTTAATTAATTTAATTTTGAAGACATGATACTAAACACATACACTACACTCCACCTAAATCCCAATGTGTTACTATCACATATCGGAAGATGTAAAAAGGTATTTTGTAGTTCGTCGTCTCTTGGTGAGTTTTCTGCAGTATTCTTACGTTTTTCTTAATATGTCGATCGTCCAGTTCATTACTCAGACAACTCCAAATGACCTGTTTTGAGATAATGAGAAAAGCAATATTATAATCGTCACCATAAATCAAATACTTTTAATTTTTGCCCGAGTTTTATATATTTTATCAATAGATTTTATCAACATCTATTGATAAAATATATAAAACTCGGGCAAAAATGAATAGTATTTGATTTATGGTGACGATTATAATATTGATTTTCTCATTATCTCAAAACAGGTCATTTGGAGTTGTCTAAGTAATGAACTGGACGATCGATATGCAGATGCAAAGACATTCCTAATCTAATGACCATAGCCACCACCTTCCTATTCTTATACTTCTTCTTCTTCCTAGTGTCATATCAGGCCCCCCCAACGTTGAATATCACTTGAGAGTAGACATCTTTGTCCCCGGCCGCTATTTTGCCTTAGATGGTCAGGTGCAGTAATTTGTACTTAGCTCCTCTAAGTACATGACCCAAATAGGACACCTTTTGGATTTTAATATTAGTCAGCATCTCTCTATCAACTTTGGCTCTTTGATGAACCCTTGTGTCACTGACAATATCCGTCCACGGTATCCGTAGCATTCTCGGGTGCATCCACATTTCGAATGCTTCCAATCGGTTCATACTACCAACTTTGAGGGTCCATGATTCCACTCCATGCAATAACACTGACTAAATGTAGCATTTGACTGAGCGTTGTCTAAAATAATTCTTATACTAAACTAGTTTTTTTTATAATATTTAAAATCTGCCAATAATAATGGGTTACAATTCCGAGAGTCAACTCTCTTAACGGCGCTATTTAAATTGTAATTTTATAATTATTAATATTGACATTACTTTTTCAAAGTAGTATTTTCGTATATTTTTTTTATCGTATGCGAAATTTCATTTGTAATAATGTCACTAGCAACAGTTTTCTATAAAAATGAAATAAATTAATATATACTTGTTTTCTTTGAAAACCCTAACATATGTACCGTTACACCGTGTCTCGTTTGAGGCAATTAGAAAGGATAAATCTCCATAGCTTTCTATTTCAGTATTATGTGCCTCATCAACATTCATATAAATCTTCATACATACTATTCTGTTTTTATACATCTTACCCATATATTTTTTTTAATTCATTATTCGACGTTTTTATCGTCCGTTTCTAAAAAAATATTCAATACTTAAACAAATAAACCTAAAATTCCAACTATGACTCGGCTTATATTAGGTGTTAACATAAGTTGTATCCGTTTTTTTTCCAAATTTAAAAATGAGCACCAAAAGTAAAAAAAAATTGGTGAAGGACGACCTCCGTGGCCTGGTGGTAAGACACTTGTCTGCCGATCCGGAGGCTGCGGGTTCGATCCCCGCTGGAACCCAGATTTTTTTAAATAAGATCCCAGTCTGGTTAACACTTAGGGCCTATAAAAACATTGTCCTGGTTGGTTGGAAGAGATTGCCACAAGGCAATAAACTCGCCAGGTTAAAAAAAAAAAAAAAAAAAAAAAAGGATATACGTCATTCGAAAGAAAATTTTCTGCTCCACAAGATATTGGTGTTTACTTTTACGTTACATATACTATTTTATTTGATTACAAGCCTTCAAAATGGAATGTCAAGTAGACGAAAGTGAGCATTTTCGACACCTTCAGTGGACTTCGATGAGGACCGCATAAACCATATTATTCATGAAGATTTTCTTTCGAATGACGTATGACCTTTACCGTTTTGTTTTACTTTTGGTGCTCATTTTTAAATTTGAAAAAAAAATGGACACAACTTATGTTAAAACACCCAATAGATAATTGATTTTCTTATAAAATTAGATAAATGAACTAGAAAGATACAAAAATACGTATTCGGGAAATTACTTTAACTATTTTCTTTCTTACACTAATTTTCGATGTAAAATTACTGTTTATATACTTTGTTTTAATATTATTAAATTCTTCATAACCAATGGTTGCTGATGCATTTCTTTAAGTAAACATTATCGACACGCAGTAAGCGCCGTGATATACCAGGGGAACGACAAATTGCGGTCAAAGTGCCGCCCCAGCGAAGGGCGCGCCCGACCCGGTGTCACGGACCCGGTCAAGCGTGCGCTCCCACGGTGTCCCGGCTCTGCCCGGATACAGGGATTACGTGAATATACTCATTTTTTATTAATTTCTCATAAATTTAATTAACTTCTTTTGATTTCCCCTCAAGTTGACCCCATAAACAAAAATATAGATATTCAATATGCAAATTTAAAAAATACATAAAAAAATTTAACTATGGACATTTTGACTACACATTTTATTACTCTTATGATGTACATTATAGTTAGTAAGCCCCATGACCTAGCTGTTATAACGTTTGTCTTTCACTCTGGGAGATACGGGTTCGAATCTCGACTAAACGCAAAAAAAAGATCCCAGTCTGGTTGGGAGTACATGGCTGTACGATTACCTTATTTTTTGGTACTGTTAGCAAAACGTACGTCAAAATAGGTGAGTAACGTGATACTCAAGTGGTTTTAAATCCGATGGTTCGATTAACGGGACCAAAGTTAGACGACCTCCGTGGCCTGGTGGAAAGACACTTGTCTGCCGATCCGGAGGTTGCGGGTTCGATCCCCGCTGGAACCCAGATTTTTCAAATAGGATTCCAGACTGGTTAACACTTAGGGCCTATAAAAACATATTTCTGGTTGGTTGGAAGAGATTGCCACTTGGCAATAAACTCGCCAGGTTAAAAAAAGTTAATATTGTCTCCCAGTCACGCTTTTAAACATGTCCGAGCACCAATGCGGATACATTAAGGAACACCATATAAATGAATGAATCAATCCGTTGAAAAATGTTTAAATATAAAATAACTAAATATGTACTTTAACTTGGTGATCATCTGGAATCGAACTCAAAAGCTGGATATCAAGTTTGAGGCAAGCTTTCTACCAGTAGGCCACGAAAGTCGTATCACAATAAACCTCAAATATCCCAAGAAAGCACAATAGCGGTCTCAATATAAACATCTAGATTTTCCATTGAATCCATGTCTAATTTTAATTTGTACTTTTTCATATGTTGGGTAAAAAAGCTAAGTGGTATTTATCTCTTTTTGCAAAAAATCCTAAGGAACTTTTTTTTAGAACATAGATAGCCCGGTACATTGTATTGTAGTTTACATCAAATTATATCAAACAAAACGCATAATTAAATAAAAACTTAAGTCTACAAATGATAATAATACGAATAATGAATACTCATGCTTTCCCGTAAAGTAGCTCAGTTATGTACACAAAGTATATTAATGAGCTCAAGTTATGGAAGATATCGATATCAGAAAATTAATTCAACAAGGTTATTCCTTTTGCTAGTGTTGACTTCTTTGATAGCTCAATTCGTGAATACAGCACCGAACACAATCTTAATTTACTATGGCATAAACAATTAATTGTCTGGTTCACAATAAAAAAATATCAATCAATAAGGGATTTGTCATTTTTTCTATCAGGAATTTGTAAAGAGAAAGATCTTAGACTTGTGGCGAGATTCAAAGTTATGGTGGTAGGAAAGTGTGAACGCTTAAATAAATGCGATATATGGATGAATAATGAGAGATAAGAGCAATTTGAAGAATTCTCCTACTTGGTTAGCATTTTTTCAAATGATGGAAGAATAACAAAATATGACGAACGGTGTGTAGTGATAGGAAACAAAATCAATGGAGCACTAAAACATATTGTATATACTCGAATCGGACGGAATAGAAATCTGCTCCAATGATAAACCCCAACAGTGTGTTATTCCAACTTTGATGTATGGCAGTGAAACATGGAAAAATACTGAAAGAAATTAAAACACTGGAGAAATGTGAGTACTGAGAATAATACACGGAGTGACAATGTATGACAGAATACTCAATCAAATTATTAGGGACGAATGTGAACTTAAGGCTGGTGTGTTAAATAAGATTCAAAAGAGCACTGTGAAATGGTTGAAGCTCGTAAATCAAATGAATGAAGAAAGACTAACAAAATAATTTTAAAGTTCAAATGTACGTGGAAACTATGGTAGAGAAAAATCAATGAAAATATGGTTGGATCGAGTGAATGATATTTTGAAAGAATGAAACATAGAAAGTCAGAACAATCGTGGAAGTTGTATGAGAAGGTGTATGGATGTGAAAGAGGCGAAGGATGTGTATCGAGATAGGAAAGTCTGGCGCTCTATCATCTGTGCCTACCCTGACAGGGAAACGACGTGGTGCGTACACATATGTATGGTATGTACGTTCACATGGAAAATAAATCGAAAGAAGAACATTTGAGTAGTTTTTTTAACACAATTACATTTTTTTGCTTCATTAACAGGAACGTTGCTTTTTCTAATGTCAATGAATTATCAAGAAGTGCATTAACATTGAAATAAAAATATCGCACACCTGTTGGGTATAAAATTTCCACTTAATCGTCCGATGGAGTTTGTGTACGTTTTCATTATTTTTAGTGATGAGTAAGTAGGTTGTATTGCAAACCACTGACTATTCTGTCTTGCTTTTTCATCAGCATTAAAAAACTACTTCGAAAGCATATTTACAAATTAAATACGTTGCAAAACAATAGTTAAATAACACCTATCCTCAACATGCCATATATCCTACAAAAACATGTATAAAAGTAAGGTGCAAGAATTTAATGTAGAAGTTACAGAGCCATAAGCTTTCTGGGTGTAATAAGCAAACTCTATGGTAACATAACATTCTGACATAAAGGGAAGAAAAAAAGACTAAAAATGAAGTGTGGTATGCTCAAAGTGCCTTTTTAAGTTAAATCAGATGCGTGAATCAGATTTTCTCTGTACATTTGGTTGTAGATAAATGTATGGCAAAAAATAAGAAACCGTAGTGTGCGTTTGTAAACTTAGAAAAAGCACATGACCAAATGATAAAAGACAAGCTTTAGAAAATATTATATGATATGGTGTTGAATGTAAATTAATACGTGGTACTCGTATAACATCATTGAATGCCGAAACTAGAGCATTTTCTTTGACTTGTTTAATTAATTGTTGTTTGGCAGTAAACACCCTTTTTGTATATTTTACAATAAAGCGTCTTAATAAATAAATAAGCAAAAAACACTTATATATATTAATATTTAGTTGTATACAGTACAATATGGTGAGTTTATTGCCATGTGGCAATCTTTTCGGGCTATCCAGAAAGGGATTGAACAAGTCTGAAGTGAACATCATACAGGATTCCTTCTGAGTACCAGCGTGAATCGAACCTGCAATCCTCGTAGTAGAACACACAAGTGTCTAGACCACGGAGGTCATCAATTCACTTTGTGGTAAAAACAAACGATTTTTTTTCACCAGATCCAATTGAAAATCAATTATTATATAACAGTTTTTTTTTGTTATCAACAGGTGATGGATAAAACTACAAATTGTCGCAGATTACTGCATGAGGACAGTGCGCTGTATGAGTGGGCAATGGGGCGCTGGTCATCTTATGTGCTACCCAAAGTCGGAGAGGAGCTGTGGCTTCCTGAAGACAGCTTGGAACAACTGCCACCAAGAAGACAATATATGCAACAAGAAAAGACAGTAAGTATATTTAAAATACTCGTCAGATATCTAAGAGCAATGTCAGTTATGAAAAGATGGCCATGTAAAAGATAGTTGATTAAAATGAAAAGTTTGATATCTAGTGAAATATTTAACATCGAGTACTGTACAAACTTATTAATTTGAGAAAGTCAAGTAAATGACTAGGGGGTCGACGGTTTTAAAAGGTTTTGGTAAAGGGGTCTGCGGTCGAAAAAAGTTTGGGAACTCTTGCTCTAGCTCGAGATCCGAACCCACTAGCATTGACAGATTAAAAATATAAAAAATAAATAACTTGAGTGTAAGGTGATAGATGTGGTCATTGAATAAGGAAATTCCTGATACCTGCATATTTTTAGAAAAAACATATGTGGTAAGAAAATCGCTGAAAACTTTCCATTGGAAGACGAACTACATAGAGGAACCTTTAGAAATCTTCCAATAGGTATGTGATAATAACACATTCAGCTTTATGTGAAGTGTGGTATTCATATACCATGTATAACCATAAATCATAAATTTTAAATAATTATTAAGAGTAAATCGATACTTTATTGTTATTACACTTTTGTGAATACTCTGAAATGTCTTCACAAAAGTATTGGGTGTTAACATAAGTTGTGTCCGTTTTTTTCCAATTTTAAATGAGCACCAAAAGTAAAACAAAATGGAAATTTAATTCTAGAAAATCTCTCTTAATTAAATAAAAAATTGTTATGTGGAATTTTATTCAAGAAAATCTCTCTTAATTAAATGAAAAAAAAAATATTTTTAATAATAATATAATACACTTAATAATTTTCAATTGATATTTTTTAATATTAAATATACTAGTATTTTTATGTTATTATTTATTATTAAATTAATTGTTATAAAATAATTATTGATTATTATATTATTTTTATTATATTATTAATAATAATATTATATTTTAGTATTAATTATTTATTTTATAATTAATTCTAATATAATAATAATATAATTATTAATAGTATAATAACATAAATATATTATTTTAAGTATATTTCAAATATAAAATATATGTTAAATAAATATTAAATTAAATATTAAATAAAATAATTTAATATGAAATAAAATTAATAATTATTAAATATGTTAATATAAAAATAATGTATACCAAAAAATGTTATTTTTAATAATAAATAATAATAATTTTAGTAATAAATAATAATATAATATACCTAATAATATTAAAACAATATTAATAATTTATTAATAAATAAAATATTTAATAATATTAAATAATAATTTAATAATATACAATAATACACCGTTTCACTTTTCGTGACGTTCAGGCCAATTTACCCTACCGCGCCTATAGAAGTTTCACTTCAAAAACTTCATGACACAGCTTCGCTTTCCAATTTACTTAACGTTGGAATAGCGAGGGGATCTTCGACTATGAGGCACAGGAATGAAAGTGTATATGCAAAGAATTAGGGGCGTCGCATCACTGTGAGGCCTTTATATTTGCAATGGAAAAACAACGGTGAAGGACAAAGTAAATGTAAAATCATTTGTATATCAAAATAATTCACCTATCTAAATATATGAAAATTTTCAAACATGAACCGAAACAATATTTTTTTTATATTTTTTCTCCATCTTGCATAGGTGTTGTCAATGCACCTCGCTGTGGCAATGAACTGCATAAAAATGTGCACAATATTTGCACTATCGACGGTATATTTATTTGAACGTGCACTTTATACGAAGCGATGTCATTCAACCGTAAATGTTTGGTTTGAATAAATTAATTGAATAAACAGTTTTAACAAACATTCCTCGACGTTGATTAACGTAAAAAAACACGTGTGTAGTGTGGTTTCTTTTGTTATAAATCCACATGTGCAAATTTGCCTATGGCTTGTGCATTTCCGCGTATTTTTTTAAATTATTTTCTATCTATTTAATTCTCATTGTTTTTTTTTTGTAAATTATTAATTTGTTTCTAATACTTTTTTAGTTTCATAATCTGGATAAAACTAATGAATACGTTTCAAGTATGAAAGAAACAGTAAATGGGATATTTAGGTAAACAATGGAAAATTGGAGCAAGTTGAGAATTTGTGCTATTTTGGTAGTATTTTCACAGATGATGGAAGAGTTGAGGAATATCGAACAGTGTGTAGCAGTAGGAAACAATACCAATTGGGCACTAAAACATATACTCGTGTATACTCGAAACGGACAGTGTTGAAGTCTGCTTAGATGATAGTCGACAACTACAATATTTTAATACCTTATTTTATGTATGGAAGTAAAATGTGGATATGGAAACAGACTGAATAGAAAAATAAAAAAAAACATTAAATAAATATTTATTTTTTTATAAATCTATTTTTAATTGAAAAATATACAAAGAATTTCGTACGAAATCATTCTAAATCAAATTGAGAAAGATATATCCACGATAAACTACTCATAAGAATTTCGTACGAAATCATTCTAAATCAAATTGAGAAAGATATATCCACGATAAACTAATAATAAGAATTTCGTACGAAATCATTCTATATCAAATTGGGAAAGATATATCCACGATAAACTAATATTAAGAATTTCGTACGAAATCATTCTAAATCAAATTGGGAAAGATATATCCACGATAAACTAATAAGAAGAATTTCGTACGAAATCATTCTATATCAAATTGGGAAAGATATATCCACGATAAACTAATAATAAGAATTTCGTACAAAATCATTCTGGGAAATATATATCCACGATAAACTAATAAGAAGAATTTCGTACGAAATCATTCTTTATCAAATTGGGAAAGATATATCCACGATAAACTAATAATAAGAATTTCGTACAAAATCATTCTGGGAAATATATTATATATCCACGATAAACTAATAATAAGAATTTCGTGCGAAATCATTCTAAATCAAATTGGGAAAGATATATCCACGATAAACTAATAAGAAGAATTTCGTACGAAATCATTCTATATCAAATTGGGAAAGATATATCCACGATAAACTAATAATAAGAATTTCGTACAAAATCATTCTGGGAAATATATATCCACGATAAACTAATAAGAAGAATTTCGTACGAAATCATTCTATATCAAATTGGGAAAGATATATCCACGATAAACTAATAATAAAAATTTCGTACAAAATCATTCTGGGAAATATATATCCACGATAAACTAATAATAAGAATTTCGTACGAAATCATTCTAAATCAAATTAGGAAAGATATATCCACGATAAACTAATTATAAGAATTTCGTACGAAATCATTCTACGAGTAAATCAAATTGGGAAAGATATATCCACGATAAACTAATAATAATGAATTGACTTTCGCTTTTTTAAAGTATTTTTTTGATTATACTCGTATGTAGTATTTCGTTTTCCAAGTTTATTTATAATATACTCGTATATTCAGCGCAGTAAGTAGCAAAATATTTAATATGACAAATAAAGTCGCTCACTTATTCTAAGTTTATAGATTAAATTCATAATTTGGTTGAAAAATTCATAAATTAATCTTCGCGCAGCAAGCGAAGAAGAAATGGCTGAACTACTCAAGAGTTGAAGAAAAAGCAGAAATTTAGGGCTGGAGATAAATCACAACAACACCAAACTTATGATCGTTAATCAAACACATTAAATACTCCTCAATCGTGTCGATGTTATGTACCTTGGTTCGACTGTAACTAGCTCCGGCGACTCTACTGCAGATATAAAGAGCCCAGCGGTAATGGCAAAGAACACAATGAAAAACCTAGTCAAAATATGACAGGACAGAGAAGTAACCAAAAATATTAAAATATAGCTCGTCAAAGTATTGGTCATCTCTATATATCTATATGGAGCAAAAACGTGTGCACAGAAGTATATCGACTGAATGAAAATCGATGTTGTAATTTGTTTTCTCAAACACTGTTTATTCAGCTTTATGTAACTGTATAACCCTACAGGTTTCAAGGTTTTTACCTCATCATCAGGGAAGCTTAAACAAGTCTCTTTAAATGTATTTAAACCTCCACAGTATTAATGCCTGACTATAAATAATATATAAAAATCGGTATGTTCGAAATATGGCGCTAGAGACGGTTACTGCAAATATCTTGGATGGAAAGGAAAGCAAATGATCCATATTATTGGAACTCCATACATAAACACTCGTCTCGCCACGTTAACAAAAGGTATATCGTTTTCTCGGATATATATCTAGACGAGATGATATACTTGTAAGTCTCGAAAAGATTGTCCAGCTGGACAATGTTTCTAATATGAAACGTTACCATATAAGTTACGTGCGAGGCTTAACTTCTGGCCAGAGACAGAAATGGCTGAATAAATACTGTGCAGGCCTCATCATGATTATCTCGACTCCCAGTAATGAGGATGATGACTAGAAAGAGACAAAGAATGTCTATTCTAATTTAAAATATACAAAAAGCTTTAAATTCGTAATAATTTAAAAAATTAAACAGTGGTTTCTCACATTGATTTAATGACTAAACCTGGCATGATTAAATAATAAATTTAAGTATATACAACACGATTTAAGTCACCAAAAGCTAAATGAATTATAACAAATATAATCCGTTCTTTGAAATCACAAAATAGGGTGTAAAATTAAAACAACACTCGAATGACAAGGTAATATCAATTAAATCGAGTATGTACCCATGTATGTACAATGTATTCAAATCAAACGATTTCTCAGTATTTGATGTACGAGCTCTGAAGGCAGGGAGAAGCGATTACAGCCGACCGGAGCCGTTGCATGCATAAAGGGCAGAACATGGAAAATTTCTAAATATAAACAGCACTTCTCAGAAGTGACGGGGAGAAAAATTGTTTTCTTCGCTAGTAAGTTATGGGTAGAACAAATCGTGGCCGTCACTCGTCATTTGCATAATTCTCGGCAACCGCTGTTCACACCTCGAGCGCTCAATCATTGCCCGTTACGCCACTTTTCCTCTCCGATAAATTATTATTTAAGATGAAAAAAAAATCTGGATCTGAATTTTTTTAACGAAAGCCTCACTGTCATTAATCTACTAGGAAGCTTACGTAGCCTAGATGGTTAAGACAATCGATTTCCGCACGATGATATCTGAAAAATAAATAAAAACAGGTTCTCAGGTTGACTACGTTAGTTCTTCTGGCAACTAAATTTGCGCACGCTTCATATGTGTAAGTGTTATTGCCTCTTCATGTGCAATAGTATTTTCAACACGTGCGATGACGAGTTCCGAGCCTAATCAAAATTATTCTAAGTCCGAAGGCGCGAATAATAAAGCCAAAGAAAATCTTATTTCTCGGTCACGCTATTCAATATGTCCGCATCGTCAATTCGAATATACTCGTATATGCCATTATATAATACGAATGAACAAAAAGCTTCTTCTTGAACATGATGATTTTGGTATTGCGCGTCTTACCCAAGAAATATAATCATATTGTAGCGTACATTAAAAATGTAACTAAAATAAAAATGTAACTAAAATAAAAATATAACTAAAATGAAATGTGACTAAAATAAAAATGTAACTAAAATAAAAACCATTTTATTTAATTTTCTTTTTTTTTTTGCATGAAAACATTTTTCATACGATATTTATTAACGAGGGGACATGTTCTTGCTAAATAATTAGTTGTAAGAATTGTTATCTAGTTATACCATAAGTAGTATGTTGGTGTTAACTATTTCTAAGAAATTAGACATTAAGACTATTAAAAATAAAATGACACCTAGGAAATTAAAATTAAATAATTTCACTTAACAGAACTTAGATATTTCTTAGACGTCTTTTTAACTTACTTATGTATTATTTTATTGCTATCAACCAAACTTGAAATCCACGGATGGAATTAAGGAGTCGTTTTCATCAGAAAATGTTCATTTTGATTATTTAACCGTTTCAACCTCGCCATTAATATACCATACAAAGGCATGTAGTTAGCTGTTTTCGAATGCAAATCAAATAAGTTCATATATAGCGGAGCACAAACAAGACTCTTGTCTTGTTTGTGCTCCCTGATGATGAGGTGAAAGCTTTGAAACCGGTAGGGTTATAGCGTTACAAAAAGTGGAATAAACAGTGTTTGATAAAACAAATTATAATAAATAAGTTCAGCCTTCGATGGTTCGCGAATTGCTTCCTTCTTTCAATAAATGGTCATTAATATCACCATCAAAGAATATCCCTGCGATATGCAGAAAACTAGGTAGAAATAATATATCTCCACTTCATTATATTCCGGTTCACATATTTTGCTTCTGCTACGTTCATACACCTCGTCATACATTCTAAAGCTTTTGACTCTTCTTGCTTTTAAAATCTGACATTTTTATTTGTAAGTCTTCCCAAATTTCTCGTTCTTTCTGAATCATTCATTTTTCTTCGTGACTGATCCATCTCCATTTTATACTCTTCATATGATGCACTGTATCTTTTTCAATATGTATTATTTCCTGTTACTCTCATTCTTTATTTTGTCGTACATTGTTATTCCACACAGTTTACGTAACGCTCTAATTTCTCCCGCATTTATCTTACATTTATCCTTTTATTTATCACATTCAAATTTCGTTCGCTTACGTAATGTTGGGACCAAGTTTACATTATGAGAAGCCAGTTTTACTTCTCTTTAATTTTCCCGAATGGTAAACAATTTATATAACCCACCATTCACTCTATTGATTGCTACTGCTTTTCTTTTAATATCCTTTCGAAGTGAAAATACTTCCAAGATATGTTTTGGACCTTATTATGGAGGAAAAAACTTATTAAAGAAAACCTCTAAAGAAATTTAAGAGAGTGCGAGTCATTTCCTTTACCACTGTGTTCCAAGTCTTACATTTTCCCTCTGGCTCGCCTATGAGGTTGTATAATTACAATTATTATTCAGTAAGTCAATAGATAGAATCTACAAAGGGCTAGAATAAGCAGTATTACTGTGGCTTCACTCTTCAACTACTTTATTACACAACGTACAAATCTTTCACGTTTACAAAAATATACATAACATTAATACAGGTAATGCCAACAATTGCTTCATTTTAAAGATAAACTTTTTGTAAGGTTTTATGTTTTTTTAGCATTTTCAGTCAAATAATTTGAAATAAAGTTTCTTAAAATTATATTTTCATAACAGATTTCTTAGAAAGTTGCAATATCAATAAATCATATTAAATTATTCCAATAAAATTTAATTAATTTTTCTTCAAATATTTTGCTATCTATAACACCTGATTGGAACAAAGATAATATGAAAAATATATTAAATCTGCATTGATTGAACAAATCTTGTCCATTTAATAAAAAAGTACATTTTAAAAGGCTACGTTAAAATTTATAATTTACGATCTGAAACGAGCTTTCAACTTTTTCCATATTGACTTAAGTTTAGTTTTATTTCATGAATATGTGTGTTTTCACCTAGTCACTATATATAATTGGTAGAATTTCAACGAAATATAACCAAGTGTTATTGAATACTAGTTATCGTTTTCGTTTACAATAATTGAGACATCGTATAAATTTTTCTAGTGATATTCAAGGCGTGCATAGAAAATTGATCTTTATAAATTTAATATTGTTTGATAGTTTAAGCACTTCGAATGGAAGTTCCAGGTAATTTTAACAATTTCGAGTTGATTCAAGTAGGCGTTTTCTTCACATAGTCACTCCTTGAAACAATGATGCTGGCAACCTCTGACTTTCCTCACTCCAAAGTCATTAAAACATCACACCTCTTTTATTAGGGTGTACAGAGAGAACAGGGAACTTCAGCTCACTCTTGTATTCATACTGTCCATCAGTAGGTTAAGTTCGTTTACATAAAATCCGATTATAAAAGTTACATAAGGAAATTATAGTATTAAACCATGTCCTATAATGCTTTCAAATTAAGTCAACAACTTGATCCTAAATAAAGATGATTAACCATTCCTTCTCTGTGATGTGTAGCTAGTACACATTGCTTCTAAAAACTTTAATATCTCTATAAATATAATAAATACTGGGTTCAGATTTGAGGTATTCCTCCGTAATACATTTACGCATTGAATGAAAAATAGTATTAATAAAAATTAGCACTTATCGGCCACATCACAGATATTTTGTGAAAATCTGGATTAAATTCACCAATACAATCTTACGTGTGCCAGTGTATGACGTAGGTACATTCATTCTAAAAAACCGCTATGGGTGAGGAAGCGACGCTATTCACGTCTCACTCTCACTCTACTTCGGTATATGGGAACGCAAAAAATAGAATCTCAGTTCGCAGTTTCTTCCTTCGACGTGTAACATACACAGTGTTAGTGTTTTTTCGAGTTCCGTCTCAGTAGCTCGCGGGCATTCATATGAGGTGGTATCTGCATCCGTTTTGTGAACGTCATGTTTTCGATGTTTTTTCATGTTTTCAGCAATTAAATTTCAATTATTATCACTTTTGACTTCAAATTTAATTAATTTAAGCGATTGGCTATGAATATTCTTATTTTTTCGATGCTAAATCGCTCATTTTTACATGTGTATTGAATACACATCACCGGAACGGGCGGTTTTTTTAGGACAGGAAGGAAAAGGTTAACAACAGCAGATATAAGATAAAAATCAATCATATGACAATAAGGACAATGGTAAATAAATTAAAGGTTTAAATTTTTTAAAGCTGTGAATCAAAGAGAAAAATGTGTTGTATTAACAGGGTGATTTTTGTCACTATGGTCCAAAAGTTTTTAGCCTGAACAAGTTCTAACTTGTTTTGTTAAATACCACACCCACCGCACGGTCAAGCGGTCTTACAGTTGAAATTTAATACATCTACGATCAGTAGTATGTCAACTAGAGCATGTAGAAACGTGTTGTTTTGTTTTATTCTGAAATGTTAAAAATTAAATTTCGCGCATTTATCAAGTTTCTTTAAAAAGAAAAATAAAGCCAGATAAAAGTTACATGACGTCAACATCTAAACTTCGTTTAATTTCTGCCAAACTTTTCCCATTTTTTTGATAGAAATTTAATAACCGCGCGATAGTCAATTTTTAACATTTCAGAATATATCGAAACAACATGTCTCTTATTGTAAGAGCTACTCAAGAAACATATATCAAGGATTCCTCATTTCCTCTAAACATGCAAATTAGACTACCTTTTGCATGAATTTTGTCAAGTATCAAGCTATACGTTTAGAGTTGCAGCTCTGCCAGCGCAGATTTAGATTTATCTTTATTTATAGCCAACTCCTTCCCATCCAGCCTACCCATTTCTTCTTTCCAGCCTTCATCTTTTTTTAAGCAACCTATTGGTCTTCTTTCTTCTTGACTTTCATTAATATTTCTAAAAGGATTACTGCAGCTGAGGCATCTCTATTTTTTTAGGAGTCCGCTAGTCAGTATTTCTTGGATTTATGACTTTATAAATGTTTTTTTAACCCTTCCTTCTCTGTGATATGTAACTAGTACACATTGCTTCTAAAAACTTTAATATCTCTATAAATATACTAAATACTGGGTTCAGATTTTAGGTATTCCTCCGTAATACATTTACGCATTAAATGAAAAAAATAATATTAATAATAATTAGCACTTATCGGCCACATCAGAGATATTTTGTGTAAATCGGGAATAAATTCCCCAATACAATCCAATCAAATGTGTGCCAGTATGTGACGTAGGTATATTCATTCTAAAAAAACCGCTATGGGTGAGGAGCGACGCCACTCACATCTCACTCTCACTCTACTTCGGTATATGGAAACGCAAGAAATATAATCTCAGTTCGCTCGCTCTCTCGCTTCAGTAGCTCTAGGGCATCCGTTTGAGGAGGTCTCTTTGCCCGTTTTGTGAACGTCGGCCGATATTTTATCATGTTTTCAGCAATTAAATTTCAATTATTATCACTTTTGACTTCAAATTTAATTAATTTAAGCGATTGGCTATGAATATTCTTCTTTTTCCGATTTTAAATCGCTCTTTTTTACATGTACATTGAGTACACAGCACCGGAACGCGCGGATTTTTTAGCACAGGAAGGGAAAGGTTAATATCGACGAGTTGTATATCGCGCTAAAGTTGCATTTATCTCTTTTATACATTTTAAAACCATAAAGGTAAGAAAACAAAATATGCATGGTGCCCGCCGGGAATTTCAGGCCACTTAGGAAGCACGCAAACCATTATAAGTGATGTTAAAATTATTAGAAAATAGTACATACATACTTTTATTACGTATCGGGTAAAAATGTATTAGTCCTTAAAATTCCTTTAATTTAAAACAATGTTGATTGGAAAACTTAGTAAGTAATCGTTTGATATATGCTTATTTGTAACAATCATTACCAACTGTATTTAAAACTAGCTTCTTCCTTTGAAGTTTGATTTTCTACTTTATAAGTTTGATTTTCTACTTTATACCATTTTTAATGCTACAAGAGTCAGTGAGTGACCTTGAAATTTCTTGGTTCTGAAATTTTTAATGGTCTTAAAATTTCCTTTTAAATATTTGAATTACATTATACTCGTAATTCTTGATATTTTTCCACGTGTTTTAACTTTTTACTTAGTTTTCAAGTATTTTACTGTTAAATAAAAAAATATTGAATTATTACTGAAAAACTTGATCTATTTTTTAGAGGTTTGTATAACCATTGGGTATAACATAATTTTACGTTATTATAATTTTGTAAAAATTTAAACGTATGCCCAAATATCAGCGGCAGCATATTAATGCTAATAGATCGGTGATTAGAAGATGTGTTATTTATTATACACTAATGTTACCACATTCTACTTTAAATCACTTTTAATAGTTTCGCAGCCTTTTATATGTTCCAATATGCATGACCACACTTTTATGGATTCTTTTTTAAAGAATATATGTGCCTGAAGTTATAGGTATCCTTAATACCCTCGAACACTAGGCGGAAAAAGTGCCTGTGACGTTCGAGGGGAGTATCACAGCGCGGGGTTTGAACCGATGACCTTCCGCACCGAAGTCCAGCGCATTACCGCGCGGCCATGCACCTCAATTAAAAAATAAAGTACTCTTAAGTTGATATTTAATTAAAAGAAAAAAATACTATTCTAGTCATCTATTTATACGTTCATGCCACGACGACGTGTCCCTTGCGAGCTAGGCCGAGAGAACAGATCTCCAAACACACTACTTTCCCCTCATTCACATTCATACATCTCGCCATTCAAAACCTTCTATTAATCATACTTCTCACTCTACCTTCTTTCAAAATATGGTCCATTTGATACAACCATTTTTTCTCGGTCTGTCTATTATACGTACACTTTGCATTTCTGACTTGTATACTCGTTCAGTCATTCTGTCGCCATTCATTCTCTCCACATGTTCAAACCATTTTAGAGCTCTTTTGTTTATCTTCCTCGATACATTTATTTTTTTCCATGCATTCATTTCTGATGTTCCGCCTTCTTTCATACATTGACATTCGACAATTATTTTAGTGCACGCATCTCCGCAGCATTAATCTTAATGTTATCCTTGTTATGCCAAATATGTTTTGAAAAATTATAAAATAAATAATTCTCATTATCATATAAAATATAATAATGTATATTAAGATATATTAAACAACAAGATATAAGAATGAACACATCAGATCGTCTTCAAAACTATAGATACAAAAGTAGTGAAATGCAGTTATTCAATGGGTAAGCTTAAAAGTTTTTTTTTTTAATATCTAGTACAAAAGGTTCCATAGAATAATGAGCGAATCACTAAAATGCTATTGAAAGTGCACTGTGTATTTATTATTATTTTCTTTACATATTATCTTCGATTTTTTTCACATTACTTCTTTTACGAATCATAAAAATATGTGAAATAAAATAATTGATCTCTGATGTTTCCGTGAGTTACCGTCTTCAAAGATTATCTCGGGTGGGCTACACTCTGTCCGCGGGCGACAGATTCGAATCCATGCGTAAAACTGCGTTCGCAATTTAGTGCAAATGTGTATACCAACAACTACTTACTTCGTTGTAAATCGTTTTTGAGATTTTTTTTATCAAATTACAAAAAAGGTCTTGTGCGATATCTGAGGCTTAATTGGTATGACACTTGTCTTTCACCCAACAGTTTTGTGTTGGATTCTCGATTTGTACACAAAAAAAAGGATTCTGTTCGGTAAAAATGTTCATTTCGTAGCAATATTCGCACATACTTAACGTGTGTAAGTACTGTTACCACTCCATGACAACATGCTGTTGACCAACTGCGAACTTTGTGCCTACTCCAGTGGTTCTTAAAACGAGGGCTCGATGAATGGAATCGAATTTAATTTTGTGTCCCAGCCGCGCCCTTCAAATATCCACATAGCCAATTCCGATATGTTGAAGGGTACCATATGAATGAACAGTGCCTTTGGTCCCAATAATCGAGACTTCTGTCTAAGTACTACTGAAGCAGGCAAATTACTTACCATTTATTATCCTACGTGTTCAAATACTTACACCGTGGATAAACAACAACACCCGCACAAGTATGGTTACCAGACCGAGCTCTTTTATCAGATTGAGACCCTTTTTTTCTTTTATTTTGATAAACCCCAGATGGAAGATCTACGTCCAGCCAATTAAGTCTTGGAAGTCGTCAGTATTTTGGTAGCAATATCGTCAGTAATAAATTATCTATTGGGATGTTGAAGGACTTTAAAAAAGTTTCAACCCAAACAAGATATCAATAAATGGAAAGCATTCTTGAATGGATAGTTGTAAATACCTGGGTATAAAGCATCCTTGTAGTAAATAAGTGTTTAAACTTCACTTTATAATTTATTTTATCCACTATCGTAGAACATAATTAAAGTGACAAAATCATATGTATCTATTGAAAGCTCAACAAATCGATTTGATAAGAGATAAAAGTGTGTAACGTAAAAACATGTGGCCAAAAAAATGTGTAAATTGCTACGAAAATGTGTTCAAGGTTTCGGCGTTAACTTTGCATAACTTCATTTTAGAATATTTATCGATGAATTACTTTGTTATTCCACTAATTATATTAATCTTCGCAACATGTGTTTCCATCTTCTATCCCGAGGCTCACTGCATGCGGAATAAAGAGAGCCTCGAAATATGAACTAGAAACACGTGAAGCGGGGAATAATGTAATAAATGGAATAACAAAGTGACATAGAGTTACATTGTATAACATAATACGGCTGTATAACATAATTAAGGCTGATGTGTTGAGTAAGATGAAGAAGAGTATGCAAAGTTAGGGCATGTGGAACGAATGAATGAAAAAAGACTAACAAAATAAAAATATATAGTGCAAATGTTGGTGGAAGACCAAGAAAAGTATGGTTGGATCAAGTTAATGATATTTTGAAAGGAGAAGTAAGAAGTGAGAGAAATCGTAGGAACTATATGAAAAGGTGTTCGAATGTGGAAGAGACTAAGGATGTGTGTTCGAGGACAGAAGTCTTACAATCTGTCCTTTCTGTCTATACCGACAGGGAAATAGCGTGATGGTATCTATGTATATGGAAGGTAATTTATTCTTAAATATTCTACTGCAAAAATTTTCCTATTAGTTTCGCCTTAGTAATCCGATTATAGATTTCATACATTTTGAACCAAATTTTCAATTTTTATCCATGTCATGAAGATCACGGGGCAGACAAACATAAAGATGGAAAGACGAATGGAAAGGATTGCCAATAGAAACTCCACACTGAATCCTAGTCAGCAAGATAATTGACAAGAGTTGAGAGAGGCCCACTGCTCTCAGTGAAATAAAATCGATTGATGATGATTGGTGTAGCTGGACGTGACGAAAAGTTACGTCCAGCTACACCAATCGTCATCTACCATGTCACACATCTACCATGTCACACATGATTGAATGGGAAATAAAATTAATGGAAAACTCTGTTCACATTGTGCGCTGTAATCTCAAATCGCATTAGCTGTCGTTTTACAGGGAAAAAATAACGACGATTTATAAATTACCCCGCTGGAAAAATAATGAATTTTAAATTACTTAAGTGACAAACCCCCAGAGTTCAAGTCTACCAATTACACACGTTCAAAGAGTAAATTTATTGTTTATGACGTCAATTTGCGAACTTGAGGAAAGCTGCTGATTGAGTCGACTTTTCTTTACCTTAACCCTTCCTGTTCTGTGATGTGGAACTAGTACACATTGCTTCTAAAAACTTTTATATCTCTATAAATAAAATAAATTATAGGTTCAGATTTTAGGTATTCCTCCGTCATACATTTACGCATTGAATGAAAAAATAATATTAATAATAATTAGCACTTATCGGCCACATCAGATATATTTTGTGAAAATCTGGAACAAATTCACCAACGCAATCAAACGTGTGCCAGTGTGTGACGTAGGTATATTCATTCTAAAAACCAATATGGGTGAGGAAGCAACGCTATTCACGTCTCACTCTCACTCTACTTCGGTATATGGGAATGCAAGAAATAGAATCTCAGTTCGCTCGCTTCTCTCGCTCAGTAGCTCGCGGGCTTTCGTTCGAGGTGGTCGCTTCGCCCGTTTTGTGAACGTCGGCCGATTTTTTTTTATGTTTTCGGCAATTAAATTTCAATTATTATCACTTATGACTTCAAATTTAAGCGATTGGCTATGAATATTTTTATTTTTCCGATTTTAAATCGCTCATTTTTACATGTGTATTATCATAAATACACAGCACCGGAACGCGCAGATTTTTTTAACACAGGAAGGGAAAGGTTTATGAAACGTGGTATAACTGATTATTGTTTGACTTTTTTTTACTTTAAACTAAGAATAGAAGGAGTATCTTTATGAAACGTGGTATAACCGATTATTGTTTGACTTTTTTGCTTTAAACTAAGAATATAACGATTATCTTTTTGAAACATGGTATAACTGACTGTGGTTTGCCTTTTTTACTTTAAGCTACGAATATAACGATGATCTTTATGAAACGCGGTATAACTGATTATTTTTTTTACTTTAAACTAAGAATATAACGATTATCTTTATGAAACGTGGTATAACCGATTATTGTTTGACATTTTTTGCTTTAAACTAAGAATATAATGATTATCTTTACGAAATATGGTATCACTGGTTGTGGTTTACCTTTTATAACTTTAAGCTAAGAATATAACGATTATCTTTATGAAATGTGGTATAACTGCTTATTGTGAGCCTTTTTTACTTTAAACTAAAAATATAACAATAATCTTTATCAAATATGCTATAACTAATTATTGTTGGCCTTAGTTTTCTTAATTTCAAGGACTTATCAACTATTTTAACCCCCTTCTAAATGAATATATTATCACCATGCCTTTTAACTCTGAAATTAATATTGCCAAATCCACATGGAATAATTTTTTTCATTCATATGTTACCACACAGCATAAAATAACTCATCATACAGACATATTAAATAGCGTGGTCAGGATACATTATTGTATTCAACCTCAGTAATCATGCTTTCCACTCAAGAATCATTAGAAGGGACAAGTGACTCATAGTACACCATAATACTTGTTGAAATACAACCGCACGTGCACAGCCAACAACACTTGCAATGTCTAGCGCATTAGAATATGTTTACGAAACAAACTCTGGAAACAGATTGGGACCCCTTTTTTATTTTTTTGGTACAAGAGTTTTGCCAACTAGATCAGGAGTCGGCAAACCGCAGCTCGCGAGCCGCAGTGACTCTTTTCATAGGCATTTGCGACTCGTCAACTCCAGCTTCACCTCCACTCCTGAGCCTCATCAGAAGGAGAAAATGAGTTGGGCACGACTGGAACACCCTCCCTATAGCCCTGATCTATCGCCCTGCGACTTTCATCTCTATGGGACACTGAAAAGAGATCTGGGAGGCCAACGATTCAATGACTACGATGGAGTAGAGGGGTTTGTGCGCAATTGGCTGCTGACACAATCCACTTCTTTTTACGATGACGGAATAAAAAAACTTCCGATCTGCTTTAAAAAATGTATTTTTAAAGCAGAATATTTTGTAGAAAAATAATGTGTGCTTGGTTTTTAATGTGTCTTTTTATATTCTCGTTTATAGTTGATCCACCCGAGTATAAGTAGTGCACTGAGCTACTGAACCTTATAGCTATATGGGAGCTATAAGCTTTATTCTTCTAAGTAGCCTACGACTGGATTGTGAATTTGAGTTTTAATAAAAATCTTGATTTTATGTCGTTTTTTTTTTCGTCATTAAAATTTATATGATATAACATACATAGCTACAGTGAAATTTTATGTTGCGGCTCTATGAATATTTTGAGATTCTGTTTACTTAATATTTGGCTCTTACTAGAAAGTCTGCCGACCCCTAAACTAAGCAATATAAAACGCCAACGATGTTAATAACAGCATCTACCTCCAGTTATTGACAAAAAAGGTGATGTTTCGCAACATTGTATAGGTACCTACCGTACACTTGATTTTTTTAAATAAAAACATTTACCATAAATTTATTGTGAATTTGACGCATATACTCGTATACAAAAAGGAACCGACATACGTTTTATTACATTTTGTGATATTATTTAAAACATGATATCGCTTTATAGAGGGGTGTGCATAGAATATTTTTTGAAGATGGACTTGTGGACGGTGAAATACGCATTTTTTAAATATTAATTACATTTTAGGTAATCCACCCACGCAGGAATGATAAGCGCCATCACTATAATATAATAAATTTAAATTAAATGATCTTCGTGTAAAGCTTCAACTGATAAAAATGTAAAAAAATGCGCATTCTCATGAGTTGTTATTTTTTTCAGATAATTTCGTATAGCGCTGATTCCTGACCATGACGACGACTTCAAACCCGCTTCCTAACTAGCTCAACCTATTCAAGAAATAAGGAAGGGTGAAGCATTCTAATGTCACTGATAAGAAAGCCATCTAGTTTCTTAAACTCCGATGTAAAACAAGCTATGAATAAAACCAGTCTAGAAGTTAATCCGCTAGGAATTAAACCTGAGACGCTCGCTTGCTAAGCATGAATGCTAACCGTCATCCTACGGCCACCCACAAATTTTGATATTTCGAATTAACAAAAAAATATGTATTGTGAGTTCGGTACTTTTTTCATAATTACGTCCAATTAAAATACACCCCCTTTACTTACGTCCAATTAAAATATATCCCACTCATTTCAGTTATTTTTCATTTCTTTTACTCCATATATTTTTTTTAAATCCCGACTTGCATCTATAAGTATGTTAAAGCTGAGTCGTAAAAATATGTTGTTGCCAAATGACAGAGAAAAATAGAAGGCCATATTTGACGTAAAAAGGCAAATAATTTGTCTGGGGCAAACGTGACCGCGAGTGGGGGAATGATCGAGTTCCGGTGCGCGGGCCCGGAAGCGTCGCGGCGCGGCGCTACCGTCGCGCGGGAGGAAGTGGAGGGGTCTGGTGAGGGGGAGACGGGAACCGGAAGTGACGTTAAAACGGCGCGCCAGCATTAACGCGTATGTTGAAACGTTATTTTCGTAATTAATTCTAGAAATAATTTTTTTTGACTTATCTATGTCCGTTAGTTATTTATCAATCAGAAGAACACAAATTCAGACTAAAGGTAGAAATTACCATATATACATTTATTTATAATATTTTAGTACATTTATAAAAATATTCTTTAAAATTAAGCAAGATTGTCACCTACAGCTCAACAAAATGTCGAATTTGATACTTCTACAAATTAACATGAAATTATGAACATATGTTATCATTTTTATATAAAATGTGATTATTAAGGATGAATATAAACTAAAATTGATGTATTACGCAGAGTAAAAAAGAGCATGTTAAAGTGGTTTGGACATGTTGAATAAATGGATGGCGAAAGACTGACAAAATGAATTATGCATTCAAGCATGAGACGAAGTCGTGGTAGGGGACGATCGAAAAATATATTGTTTGACTTTGAAAATATAAGTGAATGGGTTTTTGGAAGAAGGAAAGGTAAGGAGTAAGAACTGTGATGTGATGGGGAGGAAGCCAAGAAAGTGTGTTGGGATAGGAAAATTTGAATTTATCTTGGCTGCCTACCCTAATAGGGAAATAGTTTGAGAGTATATGATACACATATTTACGTTATTAAATAGATATATCACAATCGAAATTCATAGTTGAAATATTATATAATAGAAAGTAGGAATTGAAGTTTAAACCTAGATCTGCCAAATGATTCGTTATTTGTTATAAGTTTTACTATTCTTCTTACGACACTTTTTTTAATATTTTTTTATCCACTTTGCACGGATTTATTCTGGTACACAAAGAAGGTCTGCTTCTAGCGTTAGCTTATTCGTTAGGAAGAATATCAGCCAGGATTCTTCTCATACTGCTAGACGGTACCGAGAATATATCCACAGTCTCATTCAGTTGTTTCAATATCTCTATACCACGCGTGACTGAGTGTTTAGCCATGATATTCGTCCTGTACGTTGGTATGTAGAACAGAGGGTGATTCCTTGCACGGCTATATTTATTAAGTACATATAAACTTAGTGCTTCTAGAATCGCGGAACAATTAAAGCAACCTTGAAAAACCTTAAGTAGGAATATCGCAATGGATTTTTGCCTTCTTGTTTCGAGGCTTCTATAGTTACACACCGTGAGAAGTTCGACATGGTGAATATATTTTGGGGAATCGCCCATTGTTCTGTACTATAGATATCTGAGGATTTTTTTTGTATTTGTTCCATATTGTTTTTATTTTTGAGCTGATGAGGAGCCCAAACTGTAATTAGATAATTATGTAAGTTTCGAAGGATATCGGTATTGTTAAATTCTCTAGATATTCTCATTATAAAACCGAGTAGTTTGTAACAGTCCGATATCAAACGTGAGACATGGTTAACGAACGTGAGTCCGACATCAAAGGTTACGCCCAAATCTTTGAATTCAGAAACTCTGTTTAATGCCACTCCCTGTATAGTATACTGATGGTGGATTGGTGAAAACGATCGACTATAAGATACACTGACACATTTATTAATGAGAACTTAAAAATGTATAATTGTTGACGTTGATTGAAACTTTCCTAAGTTAATGTAATCACTCGGAAATTTATTGCACCTGCTAGTAAAATAAGAAGTTTTTATCAAATTAAAAATCCTTCCTATTTAGATTTACTTAAACATATACTAACAAAAGCTTACAGTATAAACCTATACTAACAAAACTTAAACATATACTAACAAAAGCTTATAGTGCACCCATTATTAGTTTCGATTATTAATAATTAAATGTGATATTATTTATTTTATTCAATATAACAGTGTACTCGTAATATACAAATAAAGGAATTTATATGAAATGTATTTCTTCAATTACATACTTCATGATGAGCTTCAAAATAATAATAATAAAGGGATAATTTATATTGCACCGTTTAGAGAGAAAACTCTCGTCAAGGGCGCTCCACTTGGGACTCGAATCCCCCATTATTGACAGATTTCGAATATTTCAAAATAAACAGATTTATGTTGAGTGCATAAGAATATGATGTAGGCGGCTGTGAATAAAAAAAAACACATCTTTCAATTATTACTGTTTTTTTCCTGGTTTTGCACAATCATTTATTTTTAAATCTCCCTTTCTTTCTTTTGTCCATAGCTGATGTTTTTTTTGTTTTAATTATTTCGGTATTTAATGTTATTTATTTTTACATCAAAAATGTAAATCGTGGAAAACGACTTAAATTAGCTGAATAAATGCTGTAGAAATGCGTGCACTGCAAACAATCCATGGAATGACAGTGTATATAATGTAAATGTGAGTGGAAGGCGTGGCAGAGGAATACCAAATTTCGAAAGACACAAAAAGTCAAAGAAATCAAGAGAGTTGTATGAGAAAGCGTATAGATGGGGAAGGGGGGAAGGGGGGAAGGGGGGAAGGATGTGTGTTGATAGGCAGCGGCGGCTGCTCTCGAGGTGCATTGGTGCGCTGAGCTGGAGAAATAATTCGCAAGAATTAAATTATATAGGTATTCGCAAACATGACTTCCTAAAATGTTAAATATTTGTATAAATTAAATATGTATATGAATACTGACAAACAGCACGAGTATTTTTATTTAAGTAAAAATACAAAAAAAAAAAATTTTTTTTGATATTCCTTTCGAATTGACCGGCCAAGTTTATCAATACTAACGGAGCGATCTCGAATACGCACCGGACGGTAACGCAAATTCATATAGGGCAGACAGAGATGTACAGAAAACCGAGAGATAGCGATAGTTCTTAAGGAATTCATACTATAATATAGCAATATTTCGTTTACAATTGTGCGGCGCTCCTATGCCGATTCGGTTTACTTCGTGAATAACCGAGTAACTCACGAAGTAAACCGAATGATTTATACGAGTTGAGAATTTGACAGGTGCTAAAAACAATTAGATTTTTAAAAAATTGGGAATATTTAATACATAATTCTAATTTAGTCGTGAATTGTGAAAATTTAGTGTGATGTCTGAATATTATTCGTATTTTGTGAAAATTTAGTGTGATATTGTCTGAATATTATGATAACATTGAACATTGACAAATGCGTTGAAACGGTTCTGTGTCCATAACCTATAAAAAATCATTTTGTATAAAGTCTAAAGCATTCACTCAATTCAGTTTCTAACAAATATTCAGTCATGGACGCAATTAATAATTATAATGTAAAATCCATTAAAAATAATAATTTATCAATTTATCAAAAACTTGACATAAAACTTCACGGATTGCCTAGACCAAATTTAGAAATTAAACAAAAGTGTTAAGTCCAAAAATAAAAGTTTTGTTAGTTCTTTTAATTTTGATTTATATAATAAATCTTCCTGGCTATGTGAATGTGATAAACTTAGTAGTTATTTTATTTTTTTGTTTTCCTTTTTGTTGTAATTGAAATGTTTTGAAATAAAAAAGAATGAAGAATTGAGCTTTTTTACAAAAAAATAAGTAAGTGGATTTAATTTGTATTAATATTTAATCTAAAGCTGAAACAAATTATGCATTCGATAAGAAGAAAATTGATGTGGAATGTTTGAAAATGATATCTGAAGTAGCCTAAGTTAATAACCATCATTATTGCCTACCCAAGTTAATAACCATAATTATTGCCTAGTTATTGCCTACCCAAGTTAATAACCATCATTTTTGCCTAGTTGCCTAGTTACCCAGTTAATAACCATCATTATTACCTACCCAAGGAAAAAGCATGTACATACAATTGTCAAGTTACACACTGTGAACCGTCATATTTTTCAGCCAGTGGCCACCACTGTTTATAAGAAATCCTGGTTCTCCATCCTCTCTGCATACCCCAACGTCGAAATGACGTGATGGTATATATGTAAATCCTCTATCTGTTACTTAAAACTTTATAAAATGATTAGTTGGAATTGACTTTTACTTAACAATAAACCTACAAGAAAATGTATGCATTTTATACTTGTTTTCAGAACCAAAATAATTATAATTAACTTGAACAACAAGATTTAGTACGATTTATTCGACTCCGTAAATACGAGTATATGGAGAGAACTCGAAAGAGTCAAATAATCGGGTTATTTTTGGTATGTTTATTAACTTCGTGAGTGTTTTTATTGCTTATATACCTGGATAAATAAAGTAGGATCTATGCCACTTGTTTTATGAAATATTTAGCGAATATCAGTGAATACATTGAGAGGGAAATGCGATCATAAAATTGTTTAGGAATGTGATTAATATGGATGCTAGCACTGTATCGCGAAACCGATACTGAATAAATAAAGTTATCTCAGCTATCTACAATATTGTACACTATCCTAAAAAATAACTCAACCTAAATCAACTCTAACTGTCGCTTGGTTTTTTTTTTGTGAAACATACATATAGTATTATCCACAACATCAAATCAACGCAATCCTTTTCAAATCTGATTATCGTTTATTAGTATATATCAAGCTTCCGTTATTTTTTTCCCCAAGTTAATGTCCTTCTGATGAAATCTCCGGCTTCACGAGCAAATTACACGGTTCACCTCGAAAACAGTAGCCTCTTACCAATCAGTCTGAATCTGATCCACGGCCCTCCGGCTCGAATGGTTTTGGTAAATGATTTTGATTTTGGGTCCATCGTATGATGCGCTAATCATAGTTATTTACCGAGTCTATGCGGATCTTCACGTCAGCAAGACATCAATCAAACTGGCTTAGTAAATTATATGTATTTTTTAACTGCCACTCCTTTTCCTGTTCAACAGACTGAACATAACTAAACGAAGGCAGACTGTGAAACAAAAATAACAAATTAGATAAGTGATTTATTTGAAAAGTAAATATTTACACTCAATGACATTGTTTTATTATAGTATGAAGTTAAAACTATGTAGGAAGGTTCAAATGTCCATGGATAGAAACCGAGAGAATATAAATTATTTAAATACCAGTTTTTCAGTTAAGTTCGATCCCACCACTACCCACGTTGTTATGGGAAACAAAATAAGTCCCCATCCAGTGCGATCTACACTAGAAGATCGAAATCATATTTTTTTATATAAGCTCTATGTCATGTAGTATCGAAGAAGGAACTGCCCAAAGAGACTTCTTCTCCGGTGGTGACACACCTGAGTGTCAAATGAATAGTGGTGACAACGGACTTAAGGTTTGACATCAAGGGAAAAGGAAAATGACTAGCAGCTTAGTAAATAAATATACTTACGACATGGATTAAGGTCTAGAATTCAAACAGTCTAGCAAGTTGCCAGTACTTTCACAGAAAATTTCGAATACAGCAAAACCATACTTTGACGCCACTAGATCAGATTAGACAATCGATTCGAAGATAAACTGTTATAAAGCTGAATTGAGTTTGCTTCAGAAATTATTGACTCGATTAGCATCACAGTACCACATAATGTGCTATGCGCATTGATCCAGGTGACCGCAAAAATTACAACAGGACTATGGGACAGGTTTGAAACTGAAGAGTTTGCCATTGAAGCTCCCATGACCAGAAATAAATTTCGTCATCCATTAGTTTGGGTATACAAATGTATAAATTTAACAACCAAGGTGACATCACGTATCCTTGCTTGACGCATTTAGTAATTTTGAACCACTCAGTAAATTGTCAATTTACTTTTACACAGTCTTCATATAACGAGGCAATTGCTCTTATTAATTTATCATTCACGCCATAATTTTTCAATCCTTCCCACACTTTATCTCCACTTAGAAGATCATAAGCTTTATCCAAGTCTACAAATGCACAAAATATCTTTTCTCTAACATTTATCAAATATATTCCATCAAACACAACAAATCTGATTCACGCATCCTCAACTACCAAAAAAATTACCTGGCGCATCCTTTCGATTCAACTTATTCTAACGGCTCTTTCAAAATCCTTGCATGAAAGAAAATAGTGCAATATTTATTGTACTATTAAAATACTTTAAAATTTCTATTTAATTCCCTATGAAATTAGCAAAATGGGTATATGTCTTCGGGGTATAGATATCTGATATAATGTCATATATTATATTAAATACCAACTGAAGTATAAGGACGATTTAACTCGACTTTATTCAAAAAGATCATTGCAGTTTTTTTTCAGGTTCAATGATCTTTTTCAAACATTATTTTGCAAAAAAAGGCGCTTCCCAAATAAGGCAAAAATCTTAAAGAAATCATAGATGCTATTTCTTCAATGCAAAGTAGGTGCTCTATACATGATAACACTTAATCTAAAAAAAACATCGAAATATGGTGTGTACACGTGAAAGCCCCCCCACATAATTAAATTTCAATCACGGGGAAGAATTCAAACAAAGGCAAACAGCAATGGCATGTATTGTAGTCAGGGAGGGTTTCAACTTAATGACTTTTCGATAGGTATTAATTTAAAACGGAGCAGGGCAGGGGGCGCGAATCCATCTAAATAATTCGTTATCAATGCGCATGTGCTCGGCTGTCTTTAAGCTATTTCATTATTTTGCCCTTGCAATATTCGAGCCCTTTTAGTACATAATTATAGATAACATGTGGGTAAATTTAAAGAATAGCATATAAACTGAATTTTATAATATTTATGGTAATATGAAGTTTTGCATAAAATTTATCAAATAATATTCCCAGTAGATGCCACCTTTAGTAAATGCTCATTTTCAAATTTTTTCTGGCGTACTTTGAACACTGAACGCATTAATAAGTTATCTACGACTCCGAAGTATGAGCGATGGCCAGTAAGAGTATGCAAATACTTCTAAGTTTTAAAAATAAAGTTGCCCTAAGAATTTCGGAAAAGTGGATTTTGGCATGTGGGTAATGAAATTACGAAATCTGCTGATTTACAAGACAGCCCTTGTTTAAAATGACATAAGGCGACCTTTATTACCTCGTTGGTAAAACGCTTGACTTTCATCCGAAAGGATTCTGGTTCGATTACTGATGGCACTTGAAAAAAAAGGATGTCAGTCTGATAAAAGGATTCGCCTAGAAACAATTCTCGCGTGATATAGACATATGCGAGTGTTGTTTTTCACGTGTTGCTTATACTACAACTCTTCATATATATCCTCTTCAACATATTCCTAGTTGATTAGAAGAGATTGCCACGTGGCAATAAGCTCGCCAGGTTGTACTGTATACAAGGAAAGTGTTATACAATACAAGATAGGCTGACCTGGATTGGATAAAATAAATATAATAAGAAAAATGATAATATAATCCCCGATTTATAAATAAGATAAAAAAGTAAATCTTACTTTACAATAAGGAATCAAATAAATTAATATAACCTTCATTCTTGCGCCTTTTTTATTTTGTCAAAATTAAGTAAAAAAAATAATGACGGTTTCTGTTTCAAGAAATATTCAATTCATTTTCGATAATCGCTTCCGGTTTGACCCAACAAAACAAACATCCGCTCTGAATCTGGGCAAATTGAAAACTGATATATGTCATTACGTAATTCTCAATTACAGACAGACTTTTTTTCCAAATCAGGGTCTGGGTCGGCCAATTCGATAATAACAGTGAGTGTCATGGGAGTATATCCACTAATCCATCACGGGGCGAAATTATGTGATGAAAAATTTAGGGTTGGCACATTTCGTTTAGGTTGTTTTTAATATCTAATATTAGTATTAATTAAGAGTTGTTAATGAGTTTAATTGTATTTTTAATCAATTTATATATATATATATATATATATATATATATATATATATATATATATATATATATATATATATATATATATATATATATATATATATATATATATATATATATATATATATATATATATATATATATATATATATATATATATATATATATATATATATATATATATATATATATATATATATATATATATATATATATATATATATATATATATATATATATACTTGATAACAAAAGCTGCTAAAGACAATCGAAAAATGTATACAATTTTGTAAATAATATTATACACATTTATGAAGAGCATGCGACACTATTTATTTATTTATGTCATCAACGGTCGATGCGAACCTCAAAATACTATCCATTTTTTTGGTTTTTATGGAAGTAACCGATGAAATTAAACCTTTCAAATATATAAATTGTATAAAATACGGAATCATGGCTAACGGGCTTTAGAAAATGTTTTTTTTATGGGCACATTGAAAGAATGAGTTTAATAGTTTATGAAGATTTTTTTCTTTACACCAGACAAGTCTTAGATATTATCAGACATTATATGTATGGTATTTCAGGTGATATTAGAAAATGTTTTTTTTTTAATGGGCACATTGGAAGAATGAGTTTAATAGTTTATGAAGATTTTTTTCTTTACACCAGACAAGTCTTAGATATTATCAGACATTATATGTATGGTATTTCAGGTGATATTAGAAAATGTTTTTTTTTAATGGGCACATTGGAAGAATGAGTTTAATAGTTTATGAAGATTTTTTTCTATACACCAGACAAGTCTTAGATATTATCAGACCTTATATGTATGGTATTTCAGGTGATATTAACTGATTACTCAGGTGTGGCCATTAAGAGGATGATTATTAAACTGCCGAAGGATTCAATGTTTTTTTTTTTCTAGTTACATCATTTTAGGATTTTCCCTAAATATTAACATCACTAAACTGTGCATAGTAAAAAAAACACTGATTATTAGGATTTCAATTGTTACTATGGTTTAAAAATGATTTGTTTTCTTGCGTATTTGTTGATCGATTTCTTGTGTTATCAAATAGAAAGCATACATACGTACATAAACATAATTAAATAACAACTTATTTCGCACCGTTTTGAAAGTGAAAAACTCTCCTCACGAGCACTCAATTTCTGGACTGTTATTGGCAGATTAAAAATATTATAAAATAAATATATAAGTTAAAATGTAAGGTTCGGAAGGTAGTGAATGTAACAAATAAATTATCTATGGGTTACTTACAGTGTTCCACGAATATATATCATG
Organism: Odontocerum albicorne; assembly: GCA_949825065.1. Taxonomy (NCBI): domain Eukaryota; kingdom Metazoa; phylum Arthropoda; class Insecta; order Trichoptera; family Odontoceridae; genus Odontocerum; species Odontocerum albicorne. Next base: position 13,665,806 of record OX463841.1, read on the forward strand.
TATGACACTTGTGTTCTGCGATCGAGAATCAAGTTTTGTTATTGGCAGATTAAAAATATTATAAAATAAATATATAAGTTAAAATGTAACGATCGGAAGGAAGTGAATGTAACAAATAAATTATATATGGGTTACTTACAGTGTTCCACGAATATACATCATGTATGACACTTGTGTTCTGTGATCGAGAATCAAGTTTTGTTTCTAATTAAAATAAATAGATATTTTTTAAAATATATTCCATCATGTTTAAAAAATGTAACCCTGTCTAAAAAAACTCTCCCCTTACTCATGTCCTTTGATCTATCCAGCGTTTCACCGGGTCTACATACAAATGCATTTAGTTTTTCTTTTTGCTCGCTCAAACCAGTCTTTTGTGTTAGGCCTTTTGAGTCGTATGCAAAAATAATAAAAATAAAAAGCAATAATAATAAAGTAAAATAAAAAATCAAATGTAGGCGGAGCACTGCTTTAAGTTTCAATGAAAAAAAATCACGCTGAGCCCGTCACTTAAAAACAAAGGACCGACTTGAACGGTCGTAATTGTTTATTTGCATTCTCAGGCTGTTATGATTAATTTACAAAAAAATCACATAAAAATATATTTTGAATTGCGAAAGTTGCTTTGTACGAGAGTTAAAACTCGTATATTACTTTAAATATGTTTGCTTTCTCATATCATAAATTTGAAATACAAATCCAATAGTTAGCAGTCACGTTAATCAATCGGGCATCATATGTTCAGTTCCTGGCAATTACACTTCTAGACGGATTTTACTCTTGTTTATTTATTTTAATTTTATTCAGAAGCTTTACAGTATAGTATGATTCTTAAGCAAAGTATACAATTTTCCAGTAAACCAATAATAAAAGTTTTTTTTATTTCACCTGGCGAGTTTATTGACATGTGGCAATCTATTCCAACCAACCAGAAAGATGTTTAAATGGGCCCTAAGTGAAAACCAGACTGGAATTCCATTTTTAAAAATCTGGATTCCAGCAACCTCCAACACAGAGTTCTATATATTAGAAACAAACAAATTGCTACATAGATAGAAAACACAAATAAACCAACTGAAGTCATAATGCACAACACCTGGCATATTGTGCAAAGAAGTTGGGGACAAGGGAGAGGAAAATCTAATGTAATTGAAAGATAATTTTCTTTATTTATTTCAAATCAGTCAAAGGATCATACTTCGGAGCTGAGAGATGACATGAAAACGACAAGAATTTTTTTTAAATAATTCGTGAAACAATTGTAGAATTTGATCATTAATATTGGTTCAAAAGAAATTTTCCAACAGTTGCAAGCTCGTGGTATTAGAGTTCGGGACATACGAGATTCTATGTCGGAAAATAAAATTTTATTGATTTTCGCGTTGTTTTTATATTTTATTATATTATATTATATTGTATTACACTTTTGTTGTACACAGTACAACTTGGTGGGCGTATTGCCATGCAGTGACTTCTTCCAATCAACCAGAAATATATTAAACATGCCTTAAGTGAAATCCAGACTAGAACATTTTTTTAAATCTGGGTTCCAAGGGAATTAACGCGCAACCCTCGGGCTGGAAGTCATATGTATTTTCAACTAGACTACGGAGGTCGTATTTTTATTGAAATGTGAAATTTTACTTGTTCCAGAAGATGTGGACAACCTATAAATACACGAAAAATTGTGTATAAATATATTTTTTCAGTGGTCATAAGAATATCTAATAAAGTTTGAACTCGGAGCACATCGTATGCTTCTGCTCATCATGTCAATGGCGAGAACATTCGAAATATTATACACATATGAAACTCGACTTTAAATTGCATCCTCTCCAATCGCTTTATATGAACATTATATTATATATTGGATCCAATATTGAAGGCGCATATTGTAAATGGTTACGGACATAAGCGTAATAAAGAGTTATGATTGAAAGAGGACTTTGAAAAAGTTTACAAGATCTAATAATACACCTTAACATAATAAATACCTTGTTAATTATTTTTCCGGTATACGATTTAAACGTCAGTTTTGAATTCAAAGTAACTACTTAGTCTTTGGCTTTATTCTTCAAAATGTATCATCAAAATTTGTGACTCTTAGAAATGAAATTTAAGTAAATAATTCCCTAAAAAACTTTTTTAGTTTTATCCAGAACAGGACGCATTTATCAAAGGGAGGAATAATGATTGCGTCAAATTACTTGTTCTATACCATACGTTACGATAACCGATAATAACTTGGCGATAATTGCTATCAGTTATCCATAGACTTGAACTGGCGAAGTTGACTCAGGATGACCTCCCGCGGAGACCCTGATGGAGTTGCAGCCCAACTCCTCAGACCACACCGTGCAAACTTCTCCATTTAAATCAGAATGCATGTGGCACTGCACTGTATGGTCCAATAATCATGGTGTCAAACATAAGTTTGCATGACTTGGAATATGGGCATGGAAGGTGAGAATCAATTATTTTTTTTAAAGTTTGATTGCGAATGTTGTTAACTCGATAAAGTTATGTTGATTGAGAATAAAAGTAAAGAGTACAGTTAAATTATAATTTTAACTTAACACTGTTTATAAATTCCATTTCTTTTTTTCATTATATACGATACAACTTAATGGGTTTATTGTCAAGTGACCAGTTTTTTCAAACAAAAAAGTTTTTAAACGATCCTCCATAAGTGAAAACCAGATAAAAACCCTTTTTAAAAACTCTAGACGCCAACGGGAATCGAATCCGCCACACCCAGGCTGGAAAATAAGGGTCTTACCATCTAAGCCACAGTGGTCATTTTCTTTTTCTTTGGGTCATCCATCTTCAGGTTTAGGCGTCTATCGTGTGCCACATACCCTTTCCAACCACCTTTCCAACCAACTAGAATCGGTTTTATCCTGTGGTTAATATTCTGTAAACAATATCACAACAAGTAACACTGCTTTATTCCAGAAAGCTTCCAGTGTATACATTATGAGTGCTGTTAAGGTCCATGTCTAAGCATATATGAGTTGAAATAAGTACCGATTGCACGAAGTAGCGTGGATGCGCCGATACAATGTATAATAAATTGTGTGTTTTATTACTGAGCCCAAATATTACAATAGAGTATATGCAGAACCTTGTTCTGAAAATTCAACTTTTCATCTCATTTCTGAAAATTTTCCCTCTGTTCCTACAATATCTGAATTTTTTTTACATTCACACTTTTACTTATTTTGAGATATACATTTACACTTTTACTTACTGAAACAAAAAATAATTTCACAGGCATAGATATACATCAGACATATCATATGTGTGTACGTGTATAGGGATATATTTTATGAAATTAAACCTTGAAATACATATTAGAATATTTAACAATAAATAACTAAGTTATTCTATTAATTACATTATTTCCCGCTACACATGTTTCTACCTCATATCCCGAGACTCACTTTAGGCGAAATGATCCAGATTTGTAATGAGAACAGTGCTTATATGTCAGACTGGCTGACGGGCAGTCTTACTTTACTATGGACCACTCACAACAAAAGTGTGAGCGATATATTTACGAAAAGATTTAAATTTTAATTAATTAATTAGTATATTTTGTACGAATAATTCTTAAAATTAGATAATGTTAATGTTGAGGACAATAGTTAAAGAGCGTATGTAAGGTGTTCCATAGTAAAGTAACACGACTATCCAGTCGAATATATAATATTATATAAGCACTGCTCTTATAACAAACTGGGACAATTCCACCTGAAAGGAGTTTCGGTAAGGACATAGAGACACATGTAGCGGAAAATAATATAATCAGTGAAATAACAAAGTTGTTTATTGTTTAATATTCTAATACAGAAATCCACAAAGTTAAACCTTTGATAAATAAAATACATATTTTACTGTTTTGATATTTTTGCTTATAAAGGATTCAGATGTTTCTTCGATTTTTAAAATAACCCGAAAATATGTGTTAAATCTTTGCCAATTTATCTTATTATTTCATAATTTTCTAAATTGGTTTCAATCACATGATTACTTCAAATTTGCCTAAAATTAATAACCATAGTTTGTACGCATTCGTTGAAGCCTAGGTGTTACAGACATCAACAGCAAGATGGAGGAGATGCGATTGATATGGTATGGGCACATTGGACGCAGAGCACCCGATCACATTGTGAACCAGGCAATCTCCATGGATCTTCCTCGAATAACAACCAGAGGAAGACCAAAGAATTCATGGGTGGTGCAAAAAGATAACCTGATACAGAGGCACGGCCTGGGAGACGTCGTCCGGGACAGAAGAGCATACAATCTGAGGACGAGGAGAGCTGACCCCAACAGTCTTCGCAGACAGTGAGTTGGGATGGAGCCAGGGAGAAGAAGAAGATAGTTTGTACCGTTCTCGTTTATTTATTTGGAATCCTGTTTGAATACTTTTCGTTAAAAATCTATTTTAATACAGTTTTAATGAGTCATTGTATTTTATCTGTGGTTTGCACGCATATTTACTGCCTGTAGTTTAACCAAAGGTTCTGGTTTTGAATGTAGGTCATGTTTCAATTATTTGATGTTATTACGATAGATTTTGCGTTGTGATTCCCGATGAGTTTTCACGTAACGTCTCTTTAACAAACTGATTAAATTATATTGTCTTTCCATTGTGCACAATACAATCTGGAGGGTTAAGTACCTTATGACAATTCTTCTGACCAACCAGAAAGATGCGAAAAATACCTAAGTGAAAATCACGCAGGAACACTTTGGAAAAATGAGAACCAACGGGAATCAAATCCGCATCCCTCCGAGTTAGAAGACCAACATCTTATCAAATACGCCAAGGAGGTTATGTCTGTAATTTATTTTTATCAAACACTGTTTATTCCACTTTTTTGTGACGGTATAACCCTACCGGTTTCAAGGTTTTCACCTCATCTTCATGGGAGCACAAACTTGACATAAACGATATGACAATATCGTAAACTCTTTTTCGTATTGTATTATATCACACTTTCATTATGTACAGCACAACCTGATGCGATTTTTACTACTTCGCCATATATTCCAAACAACTAAAATATGTTTAAAGATGTCTTAAATGAAATTCAGACTGAAACCTTTATTTTTGAAAAAAAAAAGCTGAAAAACGAGCGTCTTACCAAGTACGCAACACTGGTTATCAATACAATAAGATCCTTTATTACGAGTATTTCTAACTCGTTTAGTTAGACTTAGTTTAAAATCAGTTGTAGTTCTTTAAAACTTGTAAACAAAAAATATTATAGTGCTAAGTTTCAAATCAATTTCTTGTTACCTAAATAAATAATAAATATTGATATCTACATTTTATGTACATATGTACCATATACATATATCTTGAAATTACATATATATTTCAAAATAATGTCGAAGAAAATATATTTAAGAGAGTAGCTGTAGCTACCAAAAAGTCATCTCATAACATCCCCCAGTCGAGATACACCCCCACCAATAGAGGTCGAGTCCTGTCACAAAAACATCAGATGTTTTTTAACCCACATCCTGACGTGTAATTATATGAAAATTTTCTAAAATTACATGAACTCACAAACCAATTTGTCTTACCAACTTGGTCACCGAGGACGTCAATTGGCCGCGAACGATACCATACATTTTACAACGAAAGTGTAATACAATAAAATATTGTTATTACAAATCAAGAAATCTGAAAATTACACTCATCCTAATACAAACATAATAACCAATTCTGGTTCAATGCAATCACGTTATACTATCGACTAATTCCGCACAATATAATACTGTAACGTCACCATTCAATTTCCTGCAAGCCAGGCTTCGGATAAACGGAAACCGGAACCCAAAATGGCGGGTGCGTTTCATTATCTTTGCATGTGAAGTCTTACTTGATTATTTGATTTATAATATCTGACAACATTTAGCACAATAAAGTTATATTACACATAAAGGTATTTTAGGGACTACATTTAATTATTAGTTTAATATTCACACTGCGATGTCAAAGCTGGAAAAAATATAAAAGAGCAGAAACTTAACCATCACAATCAAAATGCGTCCAATTAAGTATTTTCGTCAAATTTATGTGCGTTGTGGAGACGTGAAATCTGAGAGCCAGTGAAAAACATACAATAGTCTTGTTTGTGCTCCCCTGAAGATGAGGTGAAAGCCTTGAAACCGGTAAGGTTATACCGTCACAAAAAAAAAATTGCAATACAATAGATGAATTTAGAAATATGATGCTGGAGAACGGTGTTACGATTTCCACGGATAGCAAGGTGAACTAATGCCTCCTATCTCGAAGAATTGAGAATCGCCGATGGATTATCAATAATGTGCCTACGACGAGTCCTTCAATTATTGAAAGAATTTGGTCGTGTTCAAGGAGACAGTTGGTAGAGGCTTGTGATCACTAGATGAGTGAAATGTGACGCACAAGAGGAAGAGCCTTTGTGCGTTGGACTGACCAAATGAGAGACGTAATATGACTATCCTTAAGAGCAGTTGACTCTTAGAACTGCGGAGTGCAGAAATAGATGGAAAGGAGTCTTCAAGGGCTGTCATGGAAGTCACGATGCTCAGTCATGAACTACACGACAGCATGAATGGATGGATTTGTAACTTAACTTTACTTTTTATAAATGAGATCAATAAAAGTGTTCGTCTAACAGACATCGTGTGGCCTAGTAAGTAAAAGCTTTAGTTCAACCCGGGGGTTTTGGATCCGTTCCCATTTAATATTATATTTTCTTAAAAAAGGATTTCAGCTCGCGTTTCACTTAAAACCTGTTTAACAATATATAACAAAATAACTGTCTGCCCTATCTTTAAATCGGAAGACCTGTTAATTTCTCACAGTTACAGACCTGTAGCTGTTCTCTCTATGCTTCCAAAAAATTTCGAAACTGTGCTGAGCAACCAATTGAGCCACCAAGTATCATCAAGACTTATTGGAAACCAGCATGGCTTTTTGCCAAAACAATCGACTGTTCCTAACCTTTTCTCTCTTACACAGCAGATTGCGTTGAACTTAGACGAACTTTCACAAACGGACGTAATATATACGGACTTCCATAAAGCTTTCGACAAAGTTGATTACGATATATTGCTTAAAATGCATAGCCTTGGCTTCAGCGATAATCTAATTGGATTATTTGCATCATACCTAAAATAAAAATACGTAACAATCCGGAACAAGTCTTCTGTGGAATTAATCGCAAGATCTGATATATCACAAGTATCTAATTTAGGTATCCTGTTATTCCTCATATTAATAGACTATATTCAAAATTCAATAAGTTACTTGACATGTTTATTGTTCGCTGACGACTTGAAAATTTTCAAGATTCATTCCCTTCACGACTGTGCACAGTTACAACAGGACCTAAACTCTCTAATTTCCTGGACTAAGCAAAATCGTCTCCTGTTCAACATAAATAAATGTGTGTGTATCCTATAGTCGATAGTTTTCACCAATCCACCATCAGTATACTATACAGGGAGTGGCATTGAACAGAGTTTCTGAATTCAAATATTTGGGCGTAACCTTTGATGTCGGATTCACGTTCGTTAACCATGTATCGCGTTTGATATCGAACTGTTACAAACCACTCGGTTTTATAATGAGAATATCAAAAGAATTTAACAGTACCGATATTCTTCGAAACTTATACATTTATCTAATAAGAACCAAATTAGAATATGCATCTACAGTTTGGACTTCTCGTCAGCTCAAATATAAAAACAATATGGAACAAATACAAAAAAAATCCTCAGATATCTATGGTACAGAACAAATGGCGATTACCCAAAATATGCTCACCATGTTAAACTCTCACGGTGTGTAACTATAGAAGCCTCGAAACAAGAAGGCAAGAATCCATTGCGATATTCCTACTAAAGGTTTTTCAAGATTGCTTTAACTGTCCCGCGATTCTAGAAGCACTAAGTTTATATGTACCCAATATATATAGCCGTGCAAGGAATCACCCTCTGTTCTACATACCAACTTACAGGAGGAATATCATGGCTAAACACTCAGTCACGCGTGGATAGAGACATTGAATCAATTGAATGACACAGTGGATATATTTTCGTCTCCCTATGAGAAGAATCATGGCTGATATTCTTCCTATCGAATAAGCTAACTCTAAAAGCAGACCCTCTTTGTGTAACAGGAGAAATTCGTGCAAAGTGGATAATTTTTGTTAAATACCTTTCTGGTTTGTCGTAAAAGATTGCTACATAGCGATAAACTGGTCAGGTTGTACTGTATAAGACGAAAATGAAGGCATTGTATATAAACCTGACAAAAAAGGTATTGAGAGTTCTTCAAAATCCGTTTTCATTTTAGTGTGTAAATATTAACATACTGTATGAAAAAAAAAATTATAGGCAATCCACCCAATCTGAGATGTATTGTAGCACCAAATTGATGAGTTGTGCTACCAAATTGATTATTTGTGCCACATGTCATTTTGCTATTATTTTATTTATTTATTTATTATTACACATGACAAGAAATACCTGTACATAATTTGCGAAAAAACAACAGGTAATTTAATTTGGACATACAATTTTAATGGATCTGGGTTTGTTTCCCTTTCATTTGTCGTATCCCCAGTAAACTAGGCTTTTGCCTGTATCTCACTGAGGATATATGAGTCAATATAATAAAACTAATTAAAAAAATTACAATTCAAGATAATTTCAAGTTTCAACTCATTAAGTTTCAAAAAATTAACGAACGATCTATAAATGGAAAAAATCCACGAAGAAATAAGAAATGCAGCATTCATTGGACGCGGTAAAGATGTGTATTTTAGTAAATCAAATTTGTCTCGCAAAGGAAAACCAAAAAATACACGGTATATAGTTTCATCATCCAGACCACACTCGCAGCAGGGATTCTCCACAATGTCCATTCTGTAAAGGCATCTAGCCACCACGCAGTGGCCCGTCCACAAATGACTCATGACAGACACTTCCAATTTATTAACGTAGGTATAATTGTATTTAATTACACTTTCGTTGTATACAAGACAACATGCCAAGTTAAATGCCATGTCGCAATCTCTTCAACAAATCCAAAAAGATTTTAAATAGACCATAAGTAAAAACCAGACTTGAGCACTTTTAATACATACTCGTATATAATAAATTAGGTTCCAACGAAAATCGAACCCGAACCCTCGGGCTAGAAAACAGACGTCTTACCAACGTCAATACAAGAAGAAACTGCAATACAAATGTTACTAACTCGTTCAGTTAGACATAAACGTTTAAAATTAGTTGTACTTCATTACCTTTTAATAACAAAAAAATATATCATAGTGCTGAGTTATAATTCAACCTATTGTTACCTAACGTGTCCTTATATGAAAAGTTTACTGAAACATTATGAACCCACACGTTTTTTTTAGATCTCCCGTGGTCTCCACTAATGACCCCTACGATGATATTAATTTGGCGAAAGGTAAAATTATTATTGGTAATTTAAATTCAAATTAGAATCATAATAATGATACTTACAAATTCATTGCACAATTCTAAAAGAAACATGACAAAAAAAAGTGTTTTCAGAAAAGCAATATTTAACAAAATGTTTGAATTGCTCCTCAGGATATTTTATATATTTATTTTTTAGTTTTTTATACATGACAAGAAATCTTAAAAATACACAATTTGTGACAAAATAACAGGTAATTTTATGTGGACATGCAATTTTAATGAGTCTGGTTTGTTGCCTTTCATTTGTCGTTTTCCCAGTAAACTAATCATGTATCTTTCTGAGGACATACTCTAAAATATCATAGTATAAAAAATTAATTGATATTTTTTTTCGATATTTAATTATACCCTCATCAATCCCGTTGCATACTCTCACAAATCGATAAACAGTTACACTCAATTATATATGTTTATATGACGCAAATCAAACCCCTCATAATTCATCACTCCAGACAGACAAAAAAATTCATCCCATAATGTGCCGCACATAATCATCAAAAACACACCGCTCAAGAGTTCACACAAACTTTTGCTACAAGTCATTCCTCCTGCAAGCCCAAGTATTTTTTCCCCATATTGTATTACGCTTTCATTGTATATTGTACAACTTGACTGGCTTATTTCTGTGTGACAGTCTCTTCCGACCAACCTTAAAGATGTTAAAGAGGCCTGAAGTGAAAACCAAACTGGATCCTTTTTAAAAAAATCAGGGTTTCAGCAGGATTTGAACCCGCAACCTCCGGGTCGGGAAACAGGCTTCTTACCAACTAGGCCACGTTGGCCGTATAAATATGTTTCTTATGAATTATTATTTTATTAAGACATTTTCTTGTAAAATAAACAAATTGTGATTTTTTTGCCAAACGCAAAACCAACAAGGCAAGATTAGTGCCAATTGTTGTGTTAAAGTTTACTACGTTGTTGAAAAAACTTAAACTAAAAGCATTGAAAAATAAATTAAAAAAAAACTGTTCAAATATTTGCAAATGACACCCAGTTAGAGCGCCCTTAAGGGAAATCTGTTCTCTAATCAGTGCTATATAATTTTTCCTTTTATTATTATTAAAGACAAGTATCATGAAAGATATAAACACTATCATGCTATATTCTTATAATTCACTACCTCAATCCGGAGTTCCAAAATAACTCTGTTTATTTGATTCTGCTTAATGTATGTCTTCTGGTTCTGGCCTTTTAGCATCGATATTTAATACTTGGTGAATGGGAAAAGAGGTTTGTCGCAGGAGGTAGTAAAATCTCTAATATTATATTATCAGACAATACAACGCTTATAGCCAAAGAGGAAGATGAGATGGCTGATCTCCTTCATAGAGTTGAAATAGAGAGCCGCAAACTAGGACTAGAAATAAGCAAAATCAAAACAAATGTCCGAATCGTGGATCCGTTTGAGACTCTGATAATAAGTGACTCGCTAAGAGATTACGAAGAAGTCAGCGAGTTCGTTCGAAGAATGGAAGATGTGAAGCAGAAATCTGAAGATGAATTGAAATGGCAAAGGTAACTATGACAAATCTGACAAAAATTTGGACTTGAAGAACCAAAATCCATCTGGCGTCTCTAGTATTATCCATAGCACTGCATGGAGTTTCTAGTATTCTACACAGCACTGCAAGAATCGAAGATCACCAAAAGACTGTGGACAACATGCAAAATAAGAATCATAACATACTTTGGCAATATTGCTAGAAATAATTATGAATGAGAAGCTAGTGATCACGGGACAGATGAGGGAAAGCGAGCAAGAGGAAGGGGTACTATGAGATGGACGGATCAAATAAATGAGTTAACCGGATCCTCTTTAAGCGATGCATTCAATGTGATCCAAGACCGGGAGGAATGAAGACAGATGGTCCATCGGGTTCGAGACATAGCAGAGAACTATGATAGTCAGCATTTAACACACAACAAAGACGAACATTTAATTTTAAACATGCTTCACAGGTGTCAATACAGGTGTGCAAAACTCGATTCTGGGTGTGGTTATATGAGTATTTTAGACTGTTTTTAGTCCAATTTCTTATTTCTCGACATTAAGGATTGCTAGAGATGATAAAAAATTGTACTCGTATGCAATTTGTCTAATTGTATTTTTTATAGCACGTGCTAATGTTTATTTATTGCATATGCAGACATTACCGACTTCTAAATATTATAATATAATTTTTTTAGCAATGCAATTGAAGCAGTCTAAATGTAATTGCATGGAATAGTGCAGCATGTACTCGTATTATATTTTAATATCTACTTGGTATGTTTTCCTCGAGCACTTTTAGAGTTACGTTTAATAGCCCTTTATAATATATTTTGAAAAATGCATATTTTGAAAATGAGATTAGTTGTTGCAAAATATTCCCCGAATTATCTAATGAATGAGTGAAGTGTATATAATCTGGCCATTACATGAAAATGTTTAAAATTAATTTAAAGAACGTAACATTTTAAACAGTTTGTTTTTGTGATGAAACTTGAAAAAGAAAGTTGAAAATATCGTGTTTAAATTTTAAGTGCATTTTCGATTCTCCACTTTTGCATCGGTCGTTTGCTATGCATGATATTTTAACACATAAATAAATCGAATCGTTTGCATAGTGTGAACCTATTTACGAACTTATCGCTTGAAAAAGAAAAAAAAACGCTTTTCTTAGGAATAATTTGTTCATTTGTTTAATCCAGGGCTGTGGAGTCGGATGAAAATTTACCGACTCCGACTCCGACTCCGGCTCCGGCTTTATTTTATACTCCGACTCCGACTCCAACTCCGACTCCAACTCCGACTCCAACTCCGACTCCAACTCCGACTCCGACTCCGACTCCGACTCCGACTCCTACTCTTGACTCTGACTTCAATTTTTATTTTATTTTATAATTTACTGCGTCTACCTAATGTATTTATATTGACTTATTAATAATGGATACAGGTATAAATAAAAAATTAATTATATTCGTACACAAATGAAACAATTTAATAAAAAAATATATAAACAATACGCATTAAGCAATATCTTCACACAAAAATAATATTAAAAATATATATTAATATTTAAAAAAAGAATTAAATAAAACTTTTAAAATAATTAGAAAAACAACACAGGTAGGTATTAAAAAAAAATAAGAAAACACTTTAAAATAAAAAGGTTGCTTCATTTGTTTTCATACGTTAACTAAATCTTATTAATATTGTTTATTATTATTTTGATTCAGTATTGAATAGAACACAAGATAAGATTTTTGAAAGTAAATATACTTTATATAAATGTTATTTCCTATTCGTGGTCTAAATGGAATTAGATCTCAAAAAAAGAATTGCTTCTATTAAGTCAGGATTTATGGAAGCTCTTAAATCTGATTTAATCATTTTAAGCGCGGAAAATAGTATCAGGCATGAAACGATGAGAGGTTAACTGGTTAACACATACGTTAACGTTATTCATTAAAGAAAATGTTAAAATAATTAAACGGAGTCGGAGTCGGTCGATTTTTTCCGACTCCGACTCCGCCTAAAATGTTCCGACTCCACGACTCCGGCTCCGACTCCGACTCCACAGCTCTGGTTTAATCTGTGTTTAAAAATTGAGGATTTATTCATGAAAATATTTATTTGATACATTTTTTAATCCACGTTGCCACACTTAAAATTTAACTTGTTTTATAAAAGAAAGGGATATTATTTACATTCTTTAAGTTTAATACAATAATTCTCAGCCAGTCTTGTTTATTCCTAGAAAAACAACTCAATATAAATAAACGTTTTTGTGCAATATTGTTCCGTCTACTTGAAAATTTAAACAAATAGACTTTCGATAGAAGAAAAGTAATAATTAAAAATAAATGTTCAAGGTCTTCACATAAATTTATAATACGAATATGTGACTGATGCTACTGTTCGGTTTATGATGAATGATTGTATAGACATGGAATTAATAAAATTACAGTCGATAATAAGAATTGAGTTTTTATGTGAAAATGATGAAGCGTGTGTGATATTTGATTACGTAACACAACTGTATAAACTTAGTGTTCCAAAATATATTTTTAAATAAAATATTAGAAAGAAAGATTTTTTGAATAATTGAAAAAAAAACTGTTTTATATAATGCTGTTTACAGAATAAACTCACCTAAGAGCGCTAACTTGGGACGCAACCCCACTATTACTAAACAAATCACGTCTGGCAGCTATAACAGTCCCGAGCGAATCATGTATAATTCTGTATTTGTATACAATACAAACATGTGGGATTATTACCTTATGACAATATCTTTCAACCAGCCAGAAATTTGTTAATGAGGCCTTAAGTGAATACTGAAAACTTTTTTCTTTTTTTTTAATCGGAGTTCTAGCGAGAATTGAACCGCAACCGCCGGGTTTAAAGACAGACTTTATACCAACTTAACCACGGTAGGGCCAACTAGGAGATTGTTCCCGAGAGAGACCAAAACCGACTCTTCTGAAGGAGCACAGTGACAGCGTTGCACCCCAGACCATGATGAATAATGGATTGATGAAACTGAAGATCAATTATATTATGTGTTATTATACAGATGAAATAGAAACTAATCCACCCTGCAAACAATATAGATGCATTTAATATATTTTATACGGATATAATAGCTACAACGTATCAGGGCACTCGAAAAAGTAAACAAGCGCACAAGGCAAATAATGAATAATTCCATGGTGTGATAGAGTATCAAAAGAGTAAATTACTGTAGCATCGATATTCTGATGCAGCGTGCTCGTCTGCGTTGGTCCGGCACCGGAGCTCAAATGCCTGAGTACAGATTGCAAAAAATGTCTTCTTTGGTGAACTGATGGAAGGCAGAAGGAAGCACGGTGGACAGCGTAAGAGATATACGGACGTATTGCATGATACGCATAAACACAGTAATTATCAATACAACTGAGAGCAAACAACAGCTGATAGAGCCAAACGGCTTAGAACTGTTGCTAGCTATCGGGAACCCAATAGAAAAAGAAGGTGCAGACAATCTGCTAGCGATGCCCGTAGCCCTATATATCATACAACTGTTAGGCTTACAGATTATCTATCACAAATAGTATCTACAACAATCAGGCTTACAGGTTATCTATCACAAATAGGCAGACATCTCCGGTGGCAAAAACGTCAAGACCTCGGATCACCTAATTTGTATTGTGCCCTTTATTATACTCGTCACGCATTAATTTATAATAGCTAATAAATAAATAAAAATCCTTCTCCGGTTAACAATAAAATAGTCGACAAACCATAAAAAAGCTTTGACTCTTTTTGAAGTTCGACGCGTAAAGAATTTTGCGCAAGGAAGAAAAATATCTCATAGTTTTGGTTGACGTACGCGTATTTTGAAACAGGTTCATTTCGAAATAACAATTTTGAGGCTCTTCGCAAAGTTATCGGTTTTGCGTTTAAGTTATTAGGGCCTGTAAATCTTGCAGAACGCTGGTTTATGACACCGCAGAGGTCGGACCCCCCGGGCACATTTCCTCGAAGAAAACATCATAAAACAACTGCCGAGCCTCAAATAGTCACAGCAAAACATACAAGCAGCACAGCCACTTCAACACTAATTGCTTCAAAGAGTACTTTTCATTTTATTTATTATTTATTTGGTCACTTCCACCAGACAACCGCTGCAATTTAATGAAGGTAAACATATTGGCAGGATAAATGATTTTTATCTTTATTTTCTTGGTCGTGAGAATTCTTAATACGATTATAAATATTTAGACTGATTTTCCATTAATACCCGAAGAATCCTGATTTCCATGGTTTATTTTATTTTATTTATGTGGTGCCTCGCAATATATTCGAATGATAATGCGGGTATGAAGAGCGTGTTCAGGAGACAACACCTAACTGTTTACCTTTAGTTATGGAAACACTACCATTTATTAAAAAGCAACATAACTCGCACACGTATATCTTATGTGAATATAAAGGGTCTTTCAAATTGAGCGGTTTTCTTAATCCTATTTTTTTTAATTCTTGAATAAAACACACTATTGCATTGATTTCATAAAACTTTTTATTGGTCATTGAAATATAATGTATGACATTTAAACACAAAAACACAATATCCGCCAAATGTCCACCTCTTGCAGCTCCACAGATGTTCACTCTTTTGTCAAAAATTTCGATGACATTTTGGCATAATTACGGTTCTAGCTCACCAATTACGCGAATAATTTCATCCTTCAGATTAGTAATTGATTGGGGGTCATTTTTTTAGACCTGGCTTTTCACGTAACTCCAGAGAAAATAGTCAAACGGTGTCAAATCACTTGATCTTGGTGGCCAATTAACATCACCGTTTCCGGATTACAATACATAAAATAATTCAGCAATTTGAACGCGTTGTTGTATTGTATACGATTCCATTTTTATAAATGTCATACATTACACTTTTCAAATGTCACAAGACCCAGGCAAGTTCGTGACGCCCGACGAAATTAAAAAAACGCTCAATTTGTAAGACCCTTTAGTTATCAGATGAACCAGATTAGGACCCTATTTTTTAATTCCATCGAAAATCATACCCCCTCCCGGTGTGAGTAAGTCATCATCTTACAACTAACCCATTGAAGTCATAATGAGAAGCAATGAGTAACATGGAAGATATTGAAGGAATGAAGAGATAAAGGAATGTTTAGAAAAAAATGTGACTCTATTCAATTATCCGTTTTCTCCATTTCAGTACAGATTTAGAAACTCAAGACGCGTGATTGATTTTTTTGAGTTGTGATGTTGGATTCCATAGATTGAACAGCCTGAAAAGCCAACCGATGAGGTATGTATTTTTTTATTTTTTTCAAGAAGAATTCACAAGAAACTTTGGAAGGAGGAAGAATGACAGCAGAAACCATAGGTTCCCAAAGTGCGCCTATCGGCTCCCTCTGGGGGGGTACTGGAGGGAACTGAGGGGGCCATGCTGGCCCTAGGGGAAGTAGGGGGGCCACTTGCTTATTTTAATTATTTTAATAAATACCTTTTATTTTAATAAATACCTTTATAATTTATTTTCCAAATTGTTTCATTTTCAAAAAAACCTTTTTGAAATTAAAAAATTACTCTCATAATTGCTTAAATTTTTGCTCAAATTTCATTACAAATAACAAACTGCGGCACATGAATAAATTGTTGGCAGTACATCAGGTTCATCCTTCTCATTAGGATTATTTAATAAACACTTCAACAATTTAAGTATCAACGTATCTTATTTATAACACTATAGATATGTACATAAAAAATGTTCCCTACATTTTTCTGTCTTATTTGATTTAAAAAAGGTTAAATTCCAGGGGGGGGCTTGTGTATTTTTTTGCTGATAAGGGGGTAGTAGGTCAAATAAGTTTGGGAATCTATGGCATAAACGGTCGACTCTGAATGAAAATATGAAGGACAGAATAAGCTGAAATGGGCACATATCCAACAGAGTGACCGAATGAAAAAATTACCAAGGTATTAGTTGCAATAGGCGTTTTATCAATATAGTGGTAACTATTCTCGTGACCGAAAAGAAAAAAATATATTATTTTTAAGTTTTTTTTAAAAATGTTTTGGTAGATTTCAGGAACATGATGATTTCTGCTGATAATAAATTTAGGATCTGCTAGATAAACGATAAAACTGCCATTACGAATAGGTTTCATCGTTAGGTCTTCGTTATTCAACCAGCATCGATAACTGGGATAGGCTCCTTAAACCTACAGAAGATTATAAACATCAGTCAAATAAGGCAAATTGATAACCTCCGTATCTTTCCCATAGGCCTAAGGTTATTTTCATATGATGTCCTAGTTTTATGCCTACCTACTTCAGATGACCATAAAACTCCAGTAGAGCTTTTGTCTCCAACGATTTTTCTCCAATCAAGTCACTGTCAGACTCCCTCCACAACCAGCTTCCTTAAATATTGCTGCACTTTTTCTAAAAGCCTCTGTAAAATACTTTGTATTTGGTACGGTAGTGGGATTCTATAGGCTAGGTTTTTTCAGAGCGTTCTTAACCCTTCCTGTCCTGTGATGTGTAACTAGTACACATTGCTTCTAAAAACTTTAATATCTCTATAAATATAATAAATACTGGGTTCAGATTTTAGGAATTCCTCCGTAATACATTTACACATTGAATGAAAAAAATAATATTAATTATAATTAGCACTTATCGGAAAGATATTTTGCGAAAATCGGGAATAAATTCACCAATGTAATCAAACGTGTGCCAGTGTGGGACGTAGGTATATTCATTCAAAAAAACCGCTATGGGTGAGGAAGCGACGCATTCATGCCTCACTCTCACTCTACTTCGGTATATGGGAACGCAAGAATAAAATCTCAATTCGCTCGCTTCTCTCGCTCAGAAGCTCGCGGACTTTCGTTCGAGGTGGTCGCTTTCCCCGTTTTGTGAACGTCGTAGATGTTTCTTTTTCATGTTTTCAACAATTAAATTTCAAATATTATCACTTTTGACTTCAAATTTAATTAATTTAAGCGATTGGCTACGAATATTCTTATTTTTCCGATTTTAAATCGCTCATTTTTACATGTGTATTGAATACACAGCACCGGAACGGGCGGATTTTTTTAGCACCGAAAGGGAAAGGTTAAGAGCGATGTGGAAGAGAACTGATGACAGCAGATCAGCCTATCGTAACCCCGACTTTACATAAAAAGTGTTTGAGAATTATCATTCGTTCCATAAAATCACTTTTGAAGCTTGGATTCAGGTTTGGATCATTTTAATTAAACTTATCTAAAAACCTAAATTCTCTTATTATATGCGATAAACTTTTTTAATATACATACTTTTATGCTGACAAACAAATATTGTCAGTTTGTATTCTCAAATTCAGACCTTTTAACATATGTTGATGTTGTATTGGATTGTACACAGTGAAAATGTAACACATGTGTTAAACAAATACTGTGGTAGGTCATCAGAGGTTTTTGATCCATGGTTTAGATGTTACCTTACTCAAAAGATAATTGAACTCAAGTAAATGTGAATGCATGCTAAAAAAATATACTATATTTCAGATATGTTTTCACGAATATTTTTCACTACTTGAAAATTTTTTTTGAAGTCGTTGCCTTAATTCGGTAACAACTCCAAGAACGTTTTAAAAAAATAACTTTTTTCTTAAATGTATGTTTTATTGTTGAATGTAGTGGTAAAAATACAACATTCCTTCAAGCCAATATTATAAAATTGACATTTTCCCAAATACATATTTCAATACAAGGTAGAGTGTCGTTTAAAAACAATGCAAGCAAAATATGAACCTGGACCTCCATCAACTACCAAATCAACGAGGACAACATAAAAATACGTGGATGTCACAAGGATGAAGAATGGTAGAAGTGAATGGAGTATCAGAAAAAAATATCTAAAATAGAAAAAAAAAACACTGTGCAGCTTGCAAATAGGAAGACCTGACCTCAGTAAAGCATATCTCAAGATTTGTGATAATATTAGGAAGATCAAGAAGATAGAATTAGTGCTGGAATTTTTTTACGTGTATACGTTCATATTAATAATATTTATAGGATAATTCTGTCGCTGCAGCCCACTCGCCTGACTAGAACGTCAGAAGTGACGGAATTAAAGGTAACATCGGACTATAGACCAACCATGATGGATGCGTTTTGTGGCATCCCTCTGGTCAAGTGATACATAGGGTGATAATGATTTACATACATACCTAGCATTACGCTGCTTCTCTATTGGAATAGGCAGAGAGTTCGTAGCGCCAGTCATTCATATAGCGAAGCTCTTCTCATACATAGATGCTACGATTTCTCTGACATTTACATTTCCTTCTATCAAAATATAATTTACTTGATCCAACCATATTTTTTTGGTCTTCACGTATCACGCCTTTTACTCACATTTGGACTGCATATTGTATTTATTCAATCATTCGTTCTACATGTCCAAACCATCAAAGAGCGCCCAGTCACTCATTATCACCCTGTGTATTCTTTTCAGCACTCCTTTCTGCAGTATTCTTTCATCTCCTTTCAGTATATTCAGATATATTAAAAAATACATTAATTTTCAAACTTGATAGGGGAAAAATTGTACATTTTTTAATTTGTACATCAGCTTATCATAAACAGGTAATGACTCAATATTTAACGTAGCTTGACATATTTTTTAACAATAATTTACAGTGGTCGTAAACTAAATATATTCTCCCAACAAAAAAAAGATATATACATATCCAAAATTGAAACTGACTTCCAGTAAATTATATAGCTTTATTTTTGGCTCCTTACCCAAAATATTTTTACAGCACATTAAACATAATTCTTTTGAAACAATGTCCTTCAAATATCCCATTTCTGTAAAGCGCAACACATACTGCGACACCATGCACCGGGCATGGCTGTGTAATTTGGGTGCCTGCATGATTTATTGCCTTGACTGATTTACAATGAACACCCTTGTTTCACACTATTCAAAAACTGCCTTTAAGATATTTAAGAGATGTTTTACGAGTACAAAAAAATCATTTTAATTTGTCCGTAAATCTATAAAATCGTACATAATAAGGCAAACTTACGGAAATTGATTGTAAGTAACCCGTCCAGTATGCACACAGTATTGATATACCAAACTCAAAGTTCCACTAATAAGGCTGGAATATTAATGTTTTTACAAATATATTATTTGATAGACCTATAGTTCGGAAATTCTAGGATGAGTCCTGTGACAGCTCACAAATTTGCCCCAATACAACCTTGTAACGATGTTCAGTAATTTTAATTATTTTATTAACTTTAATATAAGCCTCAATTCTAATAAATAGCAAGTTATTTTTAGGTAAATACATTACATAAGGTTGTGTTGGGGCAAATTTGTGAACTGTCACATGACTCATCCTAGAATTTCCGAACTATAGTAATGTTCCTTTTGTTTCTCCATATTTTTTAAGCTTATCTATCGATGACCATGTGATGGCATCTCCTTTAACCTTTATGGTTAAGAATCTCCTTTGCCAAAATTATAGTTCAAACATCATTTACAAACAGGTGCCACATTGGGTTTAAAAATTAAGAAGGTATTTAATTTTACTAGTCTATAGTCTAAACCAAAAGTTCTCAAAGCAGTGGATAGCGACCCCCTGGGGTCGATTTAATTTTTCTAGGGGTCGAAAGTTT
>OX463841.1:13691508-13706226 GCA_949825065.1 Odontocerum albicorne
CGAAGGAATAAAGCTTCCAAAGCTGCTCGCGACATTAGCGAAGTATACGGTGAAGATGCTTTGAATGAAAGGACAGCTCGACGATGGTTTTTGCGTTTCAAAGCCGGTTATTTCGACCTGAAAGACATGGAGCATTCCGGACGACTAGTGGACTTCGATGAGGACCGCTTAAACCATGAAGATCCCCTTCAAACATTTTTCATCACCATTTTTTTTCATCACCATTTTTCATCATCAGTAATAATGCGGTAAAGGAACCTTTGCTTGTGGCCGTGCGTAGCTCGATGACGCGCGAGCAAACTAGCAGAAATTGTCGAACGTTGATTTTTGTTGTTTTCACTCAAAACATGTGGAACCCAAGCGCCTGGACTTTTCCCATTGGTTTAAAATGACGGTATACAATCATGTGACTACAATTCATCTGCTCAGCTAATTCGACGGTGGTTTGAAGGAGATCTTCATGAATAATATGGTTTAAACGGTCCTCATCGAAGTCCACTGGTCGTCCGAAACGTTCCATGTGTTTCAGGTCGAAATTACCGTCTTTGAAACGCAAAAACCATCGATGAGCTGTCCTTTATTTCATAGCATATTCACCGTACACTTCGCAAATATCGCGAGCAGGTTTGGCAGCTTTATTCCCTCGATTGAACGCGAACAAAAGGAAGTGTCAAAAATGCTCACTTTCGTATATTTGACATTCGATTTTGAAGGCTTGTAATGAAATAAAATAATACATGTAACGTAAAAGCAAACACAAAATCTTGTAGAACAGAAAATTTTCTTTCGAATGACGTATATCCTCTACCATTTTGTTTTACTTTTGGTGCTCATTTTTAAATTGGAAAAAAACGGACACCACTTATGTTAACACCCAATACATGACTCTAGTAGGACACCTTTCGGATTTTAATATTAGTCAGCAACTCTCTATCAACTTTGGCTCTTTGAAGAACCCTTGTGCTGCTGACCATATCCATCCAGGGTATCCGTAGCATTCTCCGGTGCATCCACGTTTCGAATGCTTCCAGTCGGTTCATACTACCAACTTTGAGGATCCGTGATTCTATCCCATGCAATAACACTGACCAAACGTAGCATTTAATGGAATAACCAAGTAATTTAATGGTAAATTTTATATTATAGAGCTTCACAAAGTCGAAACCTTTGTTAAAAAATGCTTCTTTTAAATATCAATAAGGATAAAGCATGTTTTATTAAGACAGAAATATGAACGATGTGATAGATCAAGATGTGATCGGAGAAAATATTGAAATGAAGTTATAAAAGTGGAATGCATGTGGTATAAATGCAAACATTCCTTATAATATATGGTATAAAAATACTTGATATAGTTAGAAATAATCGAATGAAGAATAACTTTTTGTTAATGATAAATTATATAAGAAGAATAAGGAAAGCATTATTGAGGTGGTTTGGCCAAATTCAGAAAATTAGTGGCAAAAAACTTACGAAACAATTATATTGTATATCTCTGATATGAAATAAGAGCTGGGAAAAGTAGACTAAGGAAATAGTGGAAGGAGATAGATACTTTAAAAAAGTTTTACTGAGGGAAAGTTAAAAGTATGAGAAACAGAAAAACATGTGTGATGAGGTGCATCGATGTGGATGAGGCAAGAGCTGTTTACGTGGATATTGAGACGTGGAGATCATCCTCTCTGCATAGCCCAAAAGAGATATGGTGTGATGATTTGTGTGTACGTATATTTATTTTATCTGAAACCAAAAATAAATTATAAAAATATGTGTTTTACTCTTGTAAGATTGTTGACTTCCGCCTGAGGGTTTTGGGTTCCATTCCCAATGCTACTAGCATTCTGGCATTCTGGTAAAATAGTTCATCCGATAACAATACTCGGACGCGTCGAGCGGTATTTGTGTTGCTAACACGTTCAACGACGAACTGCGAGTTACGTGTCTACTCCAGATGTTCTCAACCGGAAGGCTTGATGACTGTGGTCGACAATAATATTGTTTCCCAGCTGCGCTCTTTACGAAACAATAATTCGGGCATATTGAAAGGTATCATACGAAAAAAAAAAAAACTATTATTTTGTAATGCTATAGCGCTTTATTCTGAATGTACAAATCTTTTCCATTCAAACGATTGAGGATTAATACATTTTCAAACTTAATCATCGAAGGCTTTAAAATATATTTAAATACTTTTCATTGATCTTCTTTCTGTAAAAATCATTTACTTTTCTCAAAAGTAAAGTTATGTTTGCTACATGAAAATTTAATTTTCAAGTAACTAAAGTATAACGACTCATAAAGTACACAATAAAATACAAATATCTCAAAAAGTCAGAGGCATGCAACACACAAAGTATAATTGTAAATTATTTAATGACTTTAATATGCAATTGTCCTTACACTGAAGACGTTATTAAATCAAATTAGATGTATCTGAAAAAAAATGGATACGATTTAAAAAGTTTCACAGTTTTATTTTAATAGAAAAAAATAAAATTTACAATTTACTACGAAAGGTGGAAACGATGTCACATAATATACTCTTTTCCTTTTCTCTTTATATTGAAGATAGGGATTGAAGTGATAACAGAATACGCCCCATATATGGCAACAATTTATATTGTATGGATGTTGTCATTCTTAAATCGAAAGAATGCAACGATTGGGTAATTCCAAATCTGATTTAGTGGATACTTTTTGTAGTGAAATTTTGATGTTAAGTACAGGGAGATCTTTCTAAATATTTCTTCAGTATAAGGTATTGACTAGGAGACGTCCATTTTGTCTTGAAGTATTTTTTATTTTTTGTTATTTGTCTTATTTTATAATATTCCCTTGAGATAAATTATTTTTTTAAAGTTAAGACATTGTGTCGTTGGTTGATTTTTTTAAGCCTTAGATTATAAGAAAGAATAAAAACTTATCTTGAAAACATTATATTGTTCGCTGCAATCATTTTAGATACGTATTTTAAATGGAAACCTCCGTGGTCTACTTTATAAGGCACTTGTATTCCGACCTGGGGATTGCGAATTCAATTTCCGTCGGTACCCAATTTAATAAAAAAAATCCAGTCTGGTTTTCACTTAAAGCTTATTTTACATATTTCTTGTTGATCGAAAGAGATTCCTGAAAAGAGTGACTTAAAAATAGTAGAGTAAGCATGGCAAGGCGTTTGGATGTTTCAAAAGCAAATTATCTTTATTATGATAGAACAAAATGGAAATATGTTCTATCTACCTACGCATATAGAGACTTGGCGTCTGGCGATAATATAAAAATTATTTTTTTTCCTTCCTAGCTCCATAATTTTTAAATATAACAATTATATCGCATAAAGGCTTTCATGAATATATGAACGGACGTGTATATTTAAACTTGAGCAAACCTATATTTTATTTTTTTAATATTTGAGGAAACATATCGGCGTGTTGCAGTGTATAAAATATTTAAAATAAAATTATAATCATCATTATCACGCTTTTTCCGTAATAGAGTAGGCAGATAAAACACTATTCTGCTTGCATATTCTGCTATTATAAAGAGTTTTCACTCTTCCTTCTTTCAGAATTGGATTCATTTGGTCATGCCAGGTGTTTCTAGGACTTCCCAAACTTCCTGTACCTTCTACACTAATCACACAGATTGTATTTTCATGAATTTTTCATTATTCATTCTTTCTTTATGGCCAAACCATCTCAATGCTCCTTTTTTAATCTCAAGCAATGTATCTTCTTTCAATCCACCTAATTCCTGGTTCTGTCATACATTCTTTTTCCCCATTCTAACGCTACGCTCTCATTTCTGTTGCATTTAATTTTACTTTCATCTCTTTTTAATTCCGTCTAAGTGTCGCCGACATATTGTATTATAATGTTGCTACCTAGATTCCATTACGAGCAACCAGTTTTGCTTATCTTAATATGTACCAGTTGATAAACATATTGAAACGAAGTGCATGGCCGCGCGGTAACGCATTGGACTTCCATACGGAAGGTCGTTGATTCGAACCCCGCGCTGTGCTACTCCCCTCGAACAACACAGGCACTTTTCCGCATAGTATTCGAAGATATAAAGATACCAATGACTTCGGTCATATATATTCTTTAAAAAAATAACCCACCATGCACTATTTTGCCTGATGCCACTCTTCCTTCAATATCGCACTTCGCGCGGCAATCCGATGTGAACATGATTCCAAAATACTATTTTTTTCTCAGATAGACTACAAGATACAAAATTAAGCAACTAACCATTTAAATAATCAATATACTGCCTTAATACTAGGGTTCGATAATTTAAATATAAAAGATATATTTTGAGAACTGGTTTTTTTTTCATATAGTCATCCATAAAACAGAAATATTAAGTAAACATATAATATATGAGTGATGCAAGTTCAAGCTGAAGATTTATTACTCTCAAGTCCAAAGAATGGCACAGGGTGTTGCAAGATCGTAATGAATTTTACAATGGCCTTTAGACATGTTGTGTTTATGGTGCGTCACTAAAAACGTTATAAATTTTCTTTGGTATGTCGAATACAATTTTATCCCTAAAACTCTGAAATGGTCAAGAAGACATGCGCATTTTAACACGCCAAGGTGGTCAGAAAAACTTACTAAACATTGTTCTTCTTGCAGTAGATTCATGGTCTATTATTTTTTCTGAATTATTCCTGAGATGTGGACTACCAGCTATTTCTCTTTTTGGGGTCTACCTGTTGTTTGATTTCGTATGGGGTAACCAGTAACTTCTCTGCCTTCCCCATCTTAAGATATCTTCCGTTTAACACATTCTTCTTATTCTGTCTGAGTGTTATTTTACAAGTAATATAATGTAGTGTCTTCGTTAGTATGGTACTTGTATTAGCTCTAATTTCAATAGCTTGTTTTTACAAGTCTTGCGCATGTTTTATAGATCGTCACTTTGTCTTCTGTTGGCCATGCACTTATTTTCTCTTATACACTACGTGTATATATTTAAGCTATTCAAATATTGCAGAGGCTGAGATCACCTGTCTTATATTGTAAATCAATTATATACGAGGGCTGGTAAAAAAATAACGAGATTTTTTTTTATTTCGCGGGCTGTTGGTTTTTTTATTGAGCACATATTTTTTTCTCACGTTGGCAACACTGTCTGTAATATACATTTTAATTTTTAACCAAATAGGACGGGCAGTTTGTGTTTGACAAGAAAGTATTTGAAACGCATTTTGGCACATATGAAATTTTAAAATATATATTTTTTTGGTTTTACGCCGTTTGCATTAAACAATCCGAAAAAAACGGTCAAACTTACTGAAGTAAGCCGATTGCTAAATGTTTTTTTAGGTTAACGTTTCGTTCTTATGAAACGTATATAATTTGTTGCACATCCGTTGTAAGCAATTCAACCTGGCAAGCTTATTATCAGGTAAATTTTTTTTAACAAACTTTGAACTCCCAACCCCAAATCTCTTGCTTAGAAGACAAGTGTTTTACCCACTAAACGACAGAGGTCCTTGAACTATTCAAAGAGTTAAGAACTTTCTGCACGAAATTGGAATACAGAAGTCACGCAAAATCATGTAGATAAGTCGTATTATACTCCAATTTGCATAATTCTGGACTGCAGTTCCTATATGCTGTCGCCCCGGGAAGCAATGGCTAGTTAATATTTCCAGTGCGTACTCTTCCGATTTGAATTGCGTGAGGGTGATTTAATATATTGATTCTTCACAATTAGGTTTCATATATTAACTCTCCACATCAGGAATTCAAGCTGCATGTATGATTATGGCAAGGTTAATAGCAAGACAAAAGCGTTTTAAAAAAGGACTATTTTCAAGTATGGTGTCTGATAAATGATTCTTCGGAGAGTAATAGAATTTTTTTAAATAAATTTATTGTTACGAATTAATCCAACTTGGCCAAGTATTATAGTATCAAAGAGCTTTAACCGAAGCGTGAGATGATCTGCCTCAAAGTGTTAGGGATACTTAATACAAGCCTTGTTTTAAGTTTCATCAAAATTATCTTTCATCAGAAACACAGAAACAAAATTATATTTCATCAGAAACACAGAAACAAAATTAGATTTCATCAGAATTGGTAAGTCCACTTAAAGCCGAATGTGTTAATATCGTATATCGAAAGATCTACAAAGGTACCTTTATAATGTGTCTTCCGTTGGTAAATTTTCTACGATTTTCTGAAAAAATATATTTTTCTAAATGTAGATTCAGAAAAATGCCCAATCTGATGGCCGCAACCCCCACCTTCCTATTTTTACATTTAACTTACATATATTTATTTTGTAATTTTTTCTTCATCTTCCCAGTGTCATTTCAGGTCCCCTCAACGTTGAATATCACCTGAGAGTAGACATATTTTTCCCCGGCAGCCCGAAAAAGATCTCCAACGCCCCTTATGCCAGCCCAATCACGTATATTGCGGAGCCAGGAGATTAACCTCCTGCCAAGACCTCTTCGGCCTTCTATTTTGCCTTGGATGAACAGGTGCAGTAATTTGTACTTTGCTCCTCTAAGTACATGACCAAAATAGGACACCTTTCGGATTTTAATATAAGTCAGCAACTCTCTATCAATTTTGGCTCTTTGAAGAACCCTGGTGTTTTTACTTTGTCAAAATTGAGTAGGTTCGATTTCCGAGTTAAAACGTCCTTGAGGAGAGTCTGCTCTCTAAACAGCGCTATATAAAATTATCATTTTATTATTATTATTATAAAGTTTAAATACTGGACTGATTGTAAACTTTCAAATACAATGCATGTTTAAATACAAGATGAAATCTGTGGCGTTATGGCAGAAGTTGATATGTCCGTTTTTTTGTCATTTTGTGTTTATTCTCCCAATTTATAGAAATTATTTCTCAGCATGTTGTGGCAAAATTTAGTGTGTCAGTCATTATCCAAACAAAAGATATATTGTTTGGAAAAACTTTAAAAATGCTTATTTTTTACTGATTTTAAGAGCTTATCAAAGTTAATATTGCTTTTCCTGTAAACTAAGGTAAAACGGACATATCAACTTCTGCCATAACGCCACAGAAATCTAGGTACGTATAAGGTTGCAAAAAAGTTTGTTTAACCAAACAAAAGCTCCAGTAAAAATCAATGTTTAACTTAACCCGCCCTTAAGTTAAACATTGATTTTTACTATAGCGTTTGTTCGGTCAAGTTAAAAATTGTTTATTATTTTAAGTTCATTTATGTAAGTTTTTAGGTTCTAAAAGACTAGTATACATCTGATGTCAGCGCAGCGATAGTTAAAGACCACTGACTATTCGCTATACCACTTCTCTTTATTTTTATGTAGTCCTAATTCTTCCAAACCAATCGGAAGATTTTTCAATATTTTCGTTTCTTTCTTTAGGACACTGAAACTGATTTCAACTATTCGCTGATTATGAGCTCATTTCGTATATTTACCTTTTTTTTCAACAATATTCTGTTCTATTGAAAATTCCAATAGGAAAAATCAACAAGTTTGGTTTCACATCATAAAGTAAAAAAAAAATATAGTCCCTAATTTTTATAAACTATTTAAAGGCAAAATTCATAAACGCCATTCAAATTTCAAATATTCTGTCTCCATCATAATTTGGTCATTTATCAATGAAGAGGATCCTCATTTTTTTAATAATTATGAAATTATTCTGTAAATCTGTTTTTAAATACCTTTTTTTCAGTTCTCAGAACAAAATGGAAATCGACCAAAAATTGTAATCCCCGTTGTAATTGAAATTCCAAGAAGTCGAAAAGGTGAAGTGACACATCACCATTCTGGCTACACCTCATTAATCTAGTCCACACGTCTTCTCTGCACGTACACAACATAAAGGTACCAAGTCCGAGATGACAAATCCCTGACGTTAAGCCAACAAATTAATTCAGCCAAGATGACATGTTTCTGTCATTGCACTATTGTCTTTCTTCATCTTCGTGGGCTGTGAATCACTCACTCACCAATTGCATGTTTGCATTAAGATAAGTTTCGCAAATTAGCTAAAAACTTTTTATACATACATATAATCACGTCGTATCCCTTGTGGGGTAGGCAAAGAGAACAAATATCCTTTAGGGACTTGGGTTTCGCATAGAAGGATGAGGTTGTTTGAATAAAAGTCGTCGAGATCGAGATAAGTAAAGAGAGAGTTTATTGAAAGCGTCTGTATTTATAATGTATAGAACGGCGCAGAACATGTCGCTGTCTCGCTTCGCCGGACACATGGTTATTGTTGCGCGTTCTATATACATTTCATACTACGGTCTGCAGGAGAGGCAAGAGATATATCGGTGTCTCACTCTCGCTGTTTGCTACTAGTGAGTTCAATGACCGCGCGAGCGACCTTCGCCTTACAGTGCGAGTTCAATGACCGAGCGGCCAAGGGTCGCCTCAGTGGGTTCAGTGACCGCACGCACGGTCGCTACAATCCAAACATTTCTATCCAATCATGTACAATCTCCTGTTATTCATACTTCTCACTTTACCTTCTTTTAAAATCTGGGCCATGTGATCTAGCCATATTTTCCTCGATTTACTACTTACACGCATACCTTGCACTTCTGACTTGTACACTCACTTAGTCCTTATTCTGTCATGGACTCTCTACACATGTTCAAACTATCTTAAATCTCAGTCCTTCATTTTACTTAAGACATTCTTTTTTTCATGTATTAATTTCTGATGTCTTCATTCCACCTTCTTTCATAAATTGATATCTTATAATTTTTTCTTTGTGAATGCTTCTTCATAAAATTACAAAGACCTGTGTGGCCTGGTAAGACGCCTGTCTCCCAGCCCGTAGGCTGCGAGTTCAAATCTCGCTGTAACTCAGTTTTTTTTTAAGATTCCAGTCAGGTTTTCTTTTAATGCCTCTTTAACATTTTTCTGGTTGATTGGAAGACATTGCCACATAGCAATAATTCCGTCAGATTATTATTGATACAACGAACGTGTAATACAATACATTAATCTTACTTTCATCTTTCTTCTGCAAGTCTTAGTTTCACTTCCTTACGTCAAAACGGGCATCCGCACACTGTTAAGTATTATCATTTTTGCATTTGTTGATGTTGTTCGATATTTTTATATAACATTAAGTGATCTTTTAACCTTGTTCCCCGTCGCTATCCTTCTTACAATGCCCCTTTCCAAGCGTCCATTATACGACAACATACTGCCCAGATAACTGAAATCATTAACCTGATCCAGTTTGACTTTTTATATTGTACATGAATTTAAAATGAATTCTGCTGAGGATTTATCATCCATCAGTGATCATATGTGCTTTTAAACTCCTCCGGAGTTCCTACATGACGATCCCAATAATTATTATCCACTTGGCTCAATGATTCCTATCCCTTTTTTGGTTTAATCATTATGTTTTCAAACATACTAATGAATATTAATGGGAGTGAAACATGGACGTTGGAAATAAATTAAAGAAGCCAAGTCAATGCGATGGAAACGCGTGCACTGAAAATAATATGTGATGTGTCGATTCATAAACGAATTATGACGATTGATTTGAGTTTTTTTTTAGTTATTTATCAAATCCAAGTCACAATTTAAATGTCCTTAATTCCTTTAGGGCCAAAGCTTTTAACAAATGACCCCATCACATCGCATTCCTCAACATCTCTCAGTTCCCAGAGATCACCGACATACCGCGTCATGGAGGGTCACTTTTTTCAATGGAAAAGAATAAGCATTTAATTTCTATGGTAAATGATTCATACCTCGTCTAATTAGTCAAAATCATACCCGCTCCCTTATTCTGAAAATGTTTTCTTTGATTTATTTTTAAGAAACTCTTTTTATGGCGCATGGGAAAAAAACAAATATGCATTTTTCACATTCACCATACTTGTTCGTTAGTTTATCATACTTTTTAATTTCCATGACCATCTCCTTCCAGTCTTTTGTCGGTATAAGTCTTTCTCGTTCAGCATTCATTTCAATATTTTTTGCTTGTATTTAAAGTATTTTACTGCATTAAGTGTTCAACCCGTAAAATGTCTTAATAACGTAACATTTTTCAAACTTTCAATACTTCTGCTGGAAAAATTGCTAGTGCTATAATAGTAAAATGATAAATAATTAATTAAGTGTTATTTCAAGACAAGACTCTTCTAAAACGGGTTCTTACTCGGAATCCAAACACACTATTAATGACAGATTTGAGAAAAACAAGCAGGGTGTAAAAAAAAAACGAAGATGGTGACAGCAGTCATTAGATAGCAATAAAAAAACTTTATTGATTTGGAACATAATTTTTTTAAATCTAGAGAAAAATCTCAGAAGAGATAGAAACAGTAAAAAATGACATCAGTATCATTCAAGTGTAGCAAAATTCTCATTTAATTATATTTTAAACTCAATAATTGAAATCTCAAACATATTCATCTCAAAGATTTCATTATTTATGGCAGAGTAACTAACTACTTTTAATAAATAAATCAATTTTTGTATTCTCCATAATTATTTGTACGAGTATTTTTGTACCATCTTGAAAATTTTAGACATTCTTAATATTGGAAATAAACCAAAAAAATATTTTATAAGATAGTTTTTTTTATATCCAGACGTCAAAGGAGATAAACTATCTACTAGTATATGCAAATTTCAAAAGAGTGACCAAATCTGTAATATTTTTAGATACTAAAATATACGTTAATTAAATGTGTAATTTTTATAATACTACCCTTATTTCAAATAATGTTTTAAATCATCAGTTAGATTACCTAGACAAATTATATTTTCCAATTTCCCATTGCTTGTCATAAAGTGTTTCGTCGATTATGTTAATTTTTTATAATTACTCACTTATTGTTAAAACGTTTCAATATATACGTTCAATCGGTTATTTGAATTTTAATTACTCATAAAAAAAAAACAATAATGTAGTTAAAAAAGTTCTCTCAGGTCTTTCTCGTGGATTTTTTAGTTAGTGATTCTGGATCTTTCACGAAAATATTAAGTTCCTGTGTTTTTTTTATATGGCATTTTATTAATTAAAAATATTGATTAAAATTATCAAAATCGAGTGCGTGCATGTAAATACTCAAGCCCATGTTTCTTTATCAAGAACTATGAATGTGGTATAAGATTTTGTTCTATTTTTTTTAAATGTACGTTTGGTAAGAAAATAGATTTAATCGTGTAGTATAAAAAAATCTCCCTAAATACAATGAAATTACATAGCAAATATAAATAATTCATTACAACAAAATAGAATAAGCATTTGAGACAAAAACAGACCCCATGTTGTCAATTTCACATTACGTATTTTGGAGCTTAAAAATCTCAAACACACCTTTTTCATCAACTTGTACATTATCTTCAATGACTCTTGTTTTCACCAAGTCATTAAAAACTCAAATTAAAGACATTGACGAGTACACAGGGAAAATATACATGACATAAGAGTTCCCTAAGTAGTAACGCATGAAATACCCTCTGCCAGTTGTCCCTCAGGAATGTCTCCAAAAAGATGGAAGAATAACTGGAATTAAAAATCTCAAAACAGGCCATCTTGATCATAACAACAAGGCATTCAAAATATATTTTAACGCCTATCCCAGAACAAGCCTTACCCGACTTCACGCCGAACAGCGAGAAGAAACCCTACAACACCACATCCTCGCTTGGACCGTGAAGTTCTATAAAAGTTAACAAAATCACAGCAATCCCTTAGTTGCTGCCCTAGGGGCTTACGAGATTAAATCCGACTTACCCTTCCGTTATAAGCACAGGCTCCCGAAGCATTATCTATTGCCCGACTAGTCCACTTACAGTAGTAGCTGGGACGACCAAGGTCTGAGTGAATGTGATGGAATACAGGTAGCCTGAACGAGTGGACTTGTTCTTGCTAAATAATTAGTTGTAAGAATTGTTATCTAGTTATAAGTAGTATGAAGGTGTTAATTATTTCTAAGAAATCATATATTAAGATTGTAAAAAATAAAATGACATGTAAGAAAATAAGATTAAGTAAGTTGATATATTATAATATATAAATAAGATTAGTTAAGTAATAAATTTGCATATATCATAGGTATAGCCTTGACAAATATTTGTACAATATATTCCTTTATTTAATAAAAAAAAAAAGAGCATAGGTCTAACTTACGAGAAAAAAGAAGATAAAATTTTACGCTTGACCACATTATGAAGATGAAATAAATTTATACTCGTCTTCTTCGAGAGGAAAGTCTGCTTTGCATAGATTTTTGCGTCAATTTTTTAAACATTATTTAAAAATATTTAAATTCGGCAATTATACTCGTATGTTATTTCTTGATGAATCGTGATAATATAAATTAAGCAATTAAGCGTGTATTAAAATACGGAAATTCATCAGGTAGGGATGCGTCCATTTTAGTTTTATGTACGAGTAAGTGGTTCATTTGACTTCTCGGTGCCGGCCAAAATAATTACCTGTTCTTTTTTTTGTTCTATAATTAACGCCGCCCTTTCTCGTCCACATTGAGGCATCACACACGGGGCTGGAATTCGTTCTAATTGTTGATAATTCATTTCTCGCTGCTCTTTTCGTCCCAGGTGTTCCGGTACATCACTCAATCACTCACATAGCTCTCAGCTCTCTAGTCTCAAGCCTTAGGTATCTGCTCTGGTAAACGAATAGTGCATGGCTGTATACAGATTTCATTAAACACTGTTGAGTTAGTTGTCTAAGTTATAGACTATCAGGGGTTTAGTATTTCTCTATTTTGATGTAATTTTTAAATATTGTGTTGATGTTATCTTGACTAAATCTGATCGAATTTCTACAAGTCATTTTTTTATTTAAGTTTTATATTTACCGTATATTTTAACATTCATGGCCTAGTTGGTAAGACGCTTGTCTCTCAACCTGAGGGTACGGATTCGATTTCTGATGGAACCCAGATTTTTCCTGTCTGGTTTTCACTCAAGACCTCTACAACATATCTCTCGTTGAATGGAATATATTTCCACATGGCAATAAACCCGCCAGGCTGGAATACATGCAGCAAAAGTGTAGTAAAATACAATATTTTAATCTATACTAAATTGAATTGTTATTTACTGACCGGAACATTTCAAGTGAATCAAAACATGTTGCTCATAATGGAATATTGGTCCCAACGTGTGGATATGCTAGCGAAAATTGACGTGGCAAAAAAGAAAGGAAGATAAACACGGTAGAAATGAGAGCGTGACGTACAATGTGTAGAAAAATTACTTTTGACAGAGTAAGTAATGAGGGCATAAGGAAATAATGTGGATTTAAAGAAGATAGTGTTTAAGATGAAGAAAATAGTAATGAAATGGGTTAACTACTTAGAAAATGTGAACTATTAAAGATTTGCAAAAAAAAATATACGAGCAATATATGATATAAGAACCGAAAAGTTTTGGAAGGCCTAAACAATCGTGACATGACTACATGAATCGATTTCTGCAACAAGGAAAAGTACGAGTACGCTTGACGGGGCGTATGAGCTTGGCATAAGCGAAATATATGTATCAGGATATAATGAAGTGGAGACCTGTTCCCTCTGTCTACCCCAATAGGACCATGAGTGATGGTGATGATAATGACAGAGACAACAAATCCCAACACCGTTTATTCGGATGCAGTTTCTACTCTTATCTAATTTTCATACATTTCAGTAAAAAATGTATCCAACATGTGTACAATAAATATTGCTTTTCTTTAAACATATTCTTATTGTGATTTAAAGATTGTCTATTTCACAATATTCAAGCAAAATCATCAACATATGATAACATAAATCCTCATGCATAATTTTTTGCAAATTACTTTTATAATACACAAAACGAAAATAATATACGAACTGAATATGTTAAACGACTATATTTTGCTTCCATACACGACATTAAACATTCAGACAGCACAAATATTTAAATTCAAAATCCGTTTCACAAACTCTCGCAGCATCCCAGCCATCATGAAGTCATCTTTTTCTTCAACATCTTAACCGTTTTTTCAACGCATCGGGATGAGTGATTATGTCAATTTTTCTCTGTCCAGGATACTCCGAGGATTCCAATCGGCCCTGATGAACTACGCCACAAAGGACAGATCCTTTGTTCGAGTCCCGATCTGGGACATTGACCATATTAATTTGTAAATTCACACCCCGCATGTGAAAAAAAAGGGTTCAAAATAAAACGATTCGGTGATACATTGATATCTTAATGTCCGTCAAAAAGTTGAGCTATTAGTCAATTGAGTGGAAAAAATAGACGAGCTCTCATTTATATGGATTTTAAACTAAATGGACATGTATCCTGAAGAATTCTTTAGAAATAAAAATATTTCAATTAGTTTGGAATGTTAAGAATGATGACCGTCAACTAAGTTTTAATGAAACAAATATTTCAAATTTCAAGCCGATACACGGCGATTCTGTGATGATATTCAAATGTACAGACAGAAATAAGAAAGTTTATTAAACTAGTTGCAGCCCGTGAAATATTCACGGAAGTAAAACAAATTCTACATTTATGAAAATATATATTCATAAATGTAAAATTTGTTTATATACTATATATATAATATATATATATATATTATATATATTATATATATATATATATATTATACTATATATATATATATATATATATATATATATATATATATATATATATATATATATATATATATATATATAATATATATATATATATATATATAT
>OX463841.1:13706426-13795820 GCA_949825065.1 Odontocerum albicorne
TTTGTTTATATATACGAGTATATCATTTATACATCGTCCCCTTTTACACCGGTTCAAAAATTGTTAGCTAGGTATTTAAAATTCGTTCAGTATCCCCACCGAGGATTCATATTTCGAATTACTTTCGGAGAGAATCCAAGTATTCGACAGCTTTGTTTTGTTTACGGGTCATACGGGTTTTGGCCTATTTATACTATGATTTTATTTTTCTAATTTTTTGCCGATTTACCGGTCATAATGAATTCCGAAGAAGCTTTTTGTGTGAAACCTGTAAATGGGTAAAAAAGTTATTGGAATAAATTTGAATATACTTTTTTATTATGGAATTTCGCCAAGAATTATTAGCCAAAAACTTATAATAAATATATGCGAAAATCTTTATGAAAGAATCCATTTTTCAACTCAATAAATGTTTAAATGCTTGAAGATTATTTGCCCATTTACTAAAGCCATAATAATTACAATCATTTATTTATTATTTATCGAATTACAGGCTTAGATGGATATTTTCGATTTATTTTATTATTTTGCTTAAAGTTTGTGAAAATATCATAGTAAGAACTTTCCTGCTAATTAATATTCATCGAAGCAATAAAAACACAACGCATTCGATTCCGTTGTATAATGTCTTTTAGAGTGTTGTCCCGAGTGGTTTAGTTTATGATGCTGACGTTGCGAATATTCGTCATGCGCAGTTGACCAACAAACACTGGAGGTGAAAACTGCAACGTTTTCAAAACATCAGCATCTTAACCCAAATGACGTGGTGCAACACTTCGAAAAGCCTTACACAACTGACACGAGGAACCGCGAAAACTTCAAAACATCCGATTAATATCCGCCGTTATTCAATTGGAGTTGATGTGATAATATATTATATAATTGTAGCGTATGACTTTCAATATATGTTTCCATTACATTTTTTTCTTTTCAATACACTTTTTTGGTATCTATGCTGTTCGTTTCGCTTTTCTAACTTCTTTTCTAGCCATTGGATATGTACTTTTTGACCACATTAAAAAAAACATTATATTTTGCATTTCTTCTTAATTTCGGCGATCATTCGTGACATTTTTGGTGACACGTTTGTCTTCCACTCAAGAGTTTCCAAGAAGAAAAAAAACAAATAAATGGGCTATTTCTCGTTTAGGAGTTCATCTTCAAACAATACTCGAATGCAGTAAACGTGTATGAATATTGCTGTTTCTCTACGTGCGATAGTATTTTCAACCACTAAGTTGACGTTCTACCTCCAGTGGCTCTTAAATTGAAGGTTCATTCATTGGGGCTGAAGACAATGCTGCCTCTCGATTGCTCTCTTCAACATTATAAGTTTAGATATTGTATATTGAGGGGTCTTGTTTGTTTCATATACAGACTTATTAACATATTTTTGACCTTTATAGCGTAAGGGTTATCTTTTGAAAAATCTCTTTCCTGTTCAACTCACCACCCCACAATAAACACGACAAGCTGGTCGAGTCAGATGAAAAGCAATTGTGACATCTTGCTGGTAGTGTTAACCGTAGTAGTTCTTCTTGAAGGAGTTACTTTGACCTGGTACTTGATTACAAATAGTTTTGTGAAATGCATAACCGCACAGTAATTCACTATTTTGCATTCGGGTGTATAAAATTTTCTTGACTTTGATAATATCAATTAGTTTAAAAGTTTATTATTGTGTTTGAATGGAGTGTTCTTCTATCTACTCGTATTTAACTGTTCATTTTTTAATTAAATTTGACAAAAAATATTCATTTGCCATACTAATTTTATACTTTTCTACCGATTTTCTAGAGACATCTCTTTTTTGACATATCGATTAATTCACATTTGTTACATATCTAATTTTACTGCGCAAGCTTGTGTTCTAGTGAGATATATTATAGATAGAAATATAGTGCAATACTTTATACAGTTTTATCAGTTAAGTACTAAGTTTAAGAATTTGATATATCGCAAAAATTAATCAATTTATTTCCCTTATTCTGATCTCAAAATAAGGATTGGAGAAATTCGACGTGAGATAATGAGTGTTGGAAGTCTTTCAAAATAAATATACAGGAAAGAATGGAAATATTGAGTTGACGACATTTTGACCGCGGCAAAGAAGATGCATGAGAAATATTATAGAACAGGTTACATGACGAGATGCATGATGCAAATGCCTTGTATGTGTGAAAGAAGATGTGGAGGTCTTTTCTATCTGCCTTCTCAAGAGACAAGACTTAATTCTATTAAAATGGA
This sequence comes from Odontocerum albicorne, assembly GCA_949825065.1. NCBI lineage: Eukaryota > Metazoa > Arthropoda > Insecta > Trichoptera > Odontoceridae > Odontocerum > Odontocerum albicorne. Next base: position 13,708,674 of record OX463841.1, read on the forward strand.
CATAGCATATTAATTTTTATTTACGAAAATACCATATATCTGTCGGACTTATTGTTTCAAAACAATTTCTTTCAATCAACTAGTTTTTATTTTCATAAGCATTATTAGTATCCATGACCATGTTTTTAACATGAATAATATTTGACAGAATCTAAAAAAAAGGATAAATCTCAAGGAATATGGGAGTTATGGCGAGAATTCTTTAGGAGATAAGAAAAAGGGATATTTCAAGATAAATTATGTTTTTTTAGCACACCAGGTTGATCTAGGAAGATTGTTTGAAAATATAAAAGATCAAGTGTAGAATAATGCGTAATTCTTTTGTATACAGATGATTCTGCTATCACTAGTTCGGAAGGATAGTTCATGTCCAGAAAAAAAAAATCACCCAGATACTGAGAACGATTGACACAGTTTGAAGTTTAATAGCTTTAATACAAATAGCTCGAAGTATTAAAACACTCCTATGAGGGTTCACAGAACCCTCATAGGAGTGTTTTAATACATATTTCCTCGCTGTCTTATTAGCCATCGGAGGTTCGCACGACTAACACGTTTACACATATAGTATGTGTGTGTGTTAACATGCTTTTAGCATTTTTTTCAGTTTAACATTGTTTTGTGAAATTCGTAAAATTGATCGAGCTTGTTTCTTACCAAATAAAACCATTTTAAAAACAAAACTTGGGTAAAATAAAATAAATTACTGCAAGAGATATCGTCTAAATACAAAATTTATAGAACTAATGCTTACAATATTATATATAAATAAGTAATATAGTTGTATTTTTTACAACAAGAAAATTCGAAGATTGACAAACTTACCTGAATTCAATTTGGGCGTTATTTTGCAAAAAGGCTCGATCCACGTTTAACATGTGAGAAAATTTAGAATATATCTTGTCACTGTATGAATTTGTATGAAACAAAAAAATATTAAGCATACATACATACATACCATTACGCCATTTCCCTGATGACGTAGGCATAGATGACAGAACGCTAGATTTTCGCGTACAGCTCCTACGATTTATCTGACTTTTGAAAAATGTTTTGAACGTAATTTACTTATAAAATATCCATTAAATGGTATACATATTTAAGCTAATACAGGATTGATTTATGTTTTTTCAATATTTTAATTAAACAATTTTTTTAGTTACGAGTATAAGGGCCTTTTTCATAACCTAGCGTTAGAATAAAAAACGTTTTAAAATAATATTTAATATTTTTTCTTGTGTAATTACTATGCCAGTATTGTCAGAAAAAAGCTTTTTTAACACAAAACACAACACAAAGAGCATTATATATTTCAAATCCAAATTAATTGTTGCCTTCTCTCTCTTGAAAAACCTATCGATCCCGAATTTGGAAACATCGATAAAAATATTGTACGCCGTAACTCCCTTCCACGGTTTAATTATATTTCTACAAAATCGTCTACAGACTGACACAAAGTAATTCCTCAAAATCGGTAATTTATGCTTAGAGCATATATATCCAAGACCTACTCCAGACTACCCAATGAAGAGTTGTTAGGACCTTCTGGAGGTGGCGGTGCTGCCGATATGATGACGTGGTGTTCCTGAGGCAGCGAAGTCTCTTGACCAGAGTGACTTGGCAGATTCCCCAGACTTCTTGGGACGTGGCAGCCGAGAATTCCGTTTTCTACCTGAATTCTAGATACATTTTTTTATTTCATAATATCATCGTCTTATTCATGAATATTATAAAACATCTTTTAGCTTTTATAATTTTTCATTTAATTTCCTTCAAGATTTAGGATTAACAAGGACATGTCTCAATATAATTTTTTGTCCTCAGTGAGATACAGGCAAAAACCTAATTTACTGGGGACACGATAAATGAAAGGCAAAAAAGCCAGATCCATTAAAATTGTGTGTCCGAATTAAATTACCTGTTTTTTTTTTCGCAAATTATGTATATTTCTTTTCATGTGTAAAATAAATAAATAAAAAAAGAAAATGTCTAAATATAATAATTTCCTGCAAAAAATGTCTGAATATAATCATTTCCTGCAAAAAATGTCTAAATATAATAATTTCCTGCAAAAAATGTCTAAATATAATAATTTCCTGCAAAAAATGTCTAAATATAATAAATTCCTGCAAAAATTTTCGAAGGCAGCGATTAAAGCATCATTCTAAATTTGTATTATATTTTATTGCACTTTCGCTGTACACAATAAAAAATATTGTTATATAGCAATCACTTCCAACTAAGAGGACTAAAATGCTTTTTTTAAATCTATTTAAAAAGCAGTAATATTGTTTTCATTTAGATTTACGAGATAAGAAAATATAAACAATGAAATTTTAAAAAATTAACTAATATTTTATTTATTTGAATAAATACCAACAAATTACAATTAATTATTTAAAAAAAATAACTGTAATATTTTATTTGTTTGAATAAATACCAAGAAGTCAGACATAATATTTATTTACGTGATCAGTTTTAATTTTTTCGTTGTTATTTTGACGTAAATATTAATCTCGTTATTTTTACACATTTAATTTTTATAAAATTTAAAAGAATTTGTTATACGTCTTTTTTACAATATAATTCATTAAATTTGTTATTATTCTCAATTATTCTTGAAAATCAAGACAAGTAAAATAATACATGCCAAAAAAATTACCGGTACATCGCGTATTTAAAAAGTCATTCTTAGAATAACTTGTGAATAGTTTTTCATATGCGTCAGTATAAAACGAAAAGATTCATAAATAATTTTAGATCGGTTTGAGATTCTACTTAAGAATCCACTTTGAAAAGTATTTAAATAATCAATTATGATCCAAACGCAATTTTTTTTTCTTGAATCTTTGAAAAGACTATGGTGAACACAAAAAGACTATGGTGAAGACAAAAAGACTATGGTGAACACAAAAAGACTATGTGAACACAAAAATATAAAATAAGTTTTTCATTTACTTATTTTTCGCAATAATTTTTATTCAAATGAATTTATTTTTTTATTTATTTAAGAATGATCATTTATATTTGTATAGTTTGTTACTAGCATTTTTTTACAAATATATGTTATTTCCTACTTTTACATAACAACTGAATTCATCGTTTTGTAATTTGTTAGTATATAAGGAAAAACTTTAGCAATTGTTGAAGCAAAAATGTTGTTAACTTTTTAGATTATAATCATTATCGCCATCGCTTCATAAGAAATTTTATTTATTCAAAATTTATGAAAAAACAACAGATAAATTTACTGGATTTAACCTGTATGTTACTGAGGACATATAACATGGAAAACTAAGTAGATATGTCTTTCAGATTGTTGATTATACAATACCCCGTTGTAAACTCTCATCAACTCGATAAACTGTGACACTCAATTACATATGAATTTATCACACTAATCAAACCCCACACACTTCATCACTCCAAACAGACCAAAAATTTCATTAAGTGCCTTTCATAATCATCACAAACACAATATCCCTTGTTAACATAGGCTGAGAGCAGATATATATATTCCTCCTCATTTTATCATACATTATTCTTCCACACATTGTACACAATGCTCTAACAGTCAGAATTAGTCTTTGAAGACTGTCGCTCTTCCCCCGAACTATTTGTCAATATTATATTAAGACCCATCTTTAACAAAGCACAGCAACGCGCTTTAATCCCAAGTTCTTCAGTAATAAATTGGTTGGTTCATCTGGTTTCCCATTTGATGCACAAGACGGCCTCCAGTACCATTTCTGCTCCAAGTCATCAATTTTCAGCAGAACTCATTGCAAACAAACTTATAGCTTTTCTCTGAAATGTATTTTCTTTTCCATTGTCATAACATATATGCGTAATTTCAGAATATAAATGTTGATACTATGTTGATGTCAATAAACCTATTATATATTTATTGATTTATAGATCATCCTAAATAACTGTATAGATATATATGTACCAGATTTACTTACAAAATAAGAAATATTGTTTGTTATGATTTAATGTAGATTACGGAAAATATAATATTTTCTTCACAGTTCAGTGTTAAGGAGTTGGAATTCCTTCTGACATGAAGTGAGGCCGACACGCTCCTCATTCTTCATATTTCGCGCTAATGGGGCAAAGCATTAGCGCCTGATGCACACGGGAGCGTTATCGAATCTCTGAATCCAAACTATTCCACTTATCCAGGATCAATATCCCATAGTTTGAAGAGTCTACAGGACGAAAATATTCCATATATTTGATTTACAAAGCTAAGCTTCAAAAGCAAATTTTACTATAATGCGTTTTCAAATCGGTAAAATTGATATTGTATGAAATTACGAAAGAAAATTTTATTTAAATATATTTCTTTAGACGGAAAACCCCTGGGTGAATTGTGTTGAAACTTACAATTTCTCTACTATGCTAATATCGAAGAGAAAGGGAATATCAGGGATTTTCGCATAGTCTTGCTAACATTTATCATCATACCGTGTGCCTATTTTATCTATAAAGATAAAAATAGCGTAAATAGTATTTAAACAATTTTATGTATTATTTTTTCTACTGCAAATAGCTAGAATGGCTAAAGTTTACTTATGTATAACGTCATAGTCAAATAAAATGTAACTGATTTATGACAACGTACGAGTATTATTCGTTGTCGTCGTTGCTGAACCTCGTAATCAAGGATCCCCTCTTCCATCAATTTTGAACTGGTCACCTACGTCAATCGTATGATCTTCTTTGAGAGAACAGCCCAATTCTAGATGCGCACTCCCTCCCGTAGACGTCACAGCCATGTGAATTCTGATGAGCCATTTGGTCGTTCTGATACATGACCGTTTATGTTGAGTTGCCATCAGCTCTGGAACATATAGCTCTCCACCTCCAATGATCTTGAACCACCCGTTCCCAGTCTCCAGGCGTCTTACGCAAAATCAAAGACAACTATCGATTGTCCCTTGCTTTCTCATTACATTATCCAGTTCATCTCAATTTCGCTTCTACAAGACTATCAATAATTTTTTATTGGAACCCTTTATAGAATGCTGTAAAAAATCGAATACTTACCTTCTAGCTGGAATACAATGTGTTTCACCAACCAGGCCACATGATGTGTCCCCGTATAAAAATAATAAATTTGAACTTCAGGTATTTTATACGTTAAGACTCGAAGCTCATAAAACGTTGAAGAAAAATGTGAAAATATTCGAAAAAATTAACGTTTTTACGCTGATACTCGTAAAATGTTTTCGTCGATACGATGTCAGACTAATATTCACTCAAATCCATTTTACCAGCAGTCCAATTAATTTCACGCTTTAACATGTCGGAATAGCTGCTAAACAAGATCTAAATGAGTCCATTTTTTCTTTTTTCAATTTAATATCGACTATTAATTTTTGAAATTTTAATCAGTAGAAAACCGGATTGCCGTTGTATGTTTTTCATCTATTTTTAAACACCATTTTTTCTGACGTCCGAAATGCGCCGTGTCATCTTCAGAATCTAATGTGCCCGATTTTTTCTCACGTGACTCTTTTAAACTGAACGAGAAAAATGTTCATTAGAATGAGGGAAGTTTTAGATATAGAATTGATTCAATTTAGTTTGTTTGCTAATCAAATTAAATCCCTTTTGAATATAAGAAATTATTAAGAACTTTTACTTTTTCATAAACCTTACATGTATTTTATTTTTAACACTAGTAAATTAAATTTTACATTTATTTTTATAATATGGTAATGTAATTAATTATTCAAATAATAATGCATTTATTGGCGTTAAGGAAAGAATATTTCTGGCGATGATTTTTCGAAATTATAAGAGAAAAATATATATTTATAAAAAAAACACAAAAAATATAAAATATATTCACATAATAAATAACGCATAAGAAACATTAAAGAAATAATATAAAAATAAAAACACAGTAGGGAAACAAATACTCAAAAAACATCATAAGCAAAAAAACTATATAAAAACATCAAATAGATGACGCCGTGTCCGCTCCACTAACATAATATGTTGAAGATTTTTTTACTATAATCATATTATTATAAATCCGACATGTCATTGCAACATAGCAAAAAAATTCTTTCATTATATTCTTCAATTGTTTTTTCCTTCAGTAGTTCATTTTAATTTTTGGAATTCACGTAATTGTATTTTTTGCAAAATAAATCACTGTATATTTCAAAATTACACACCAAATGGAAAATAACATCAATATTACTAAAAAATCAATGACGAAATTCACGGCCAAAATTACTTAACACTGAATTGAAAAAATATATTTACTTTTGGCTCTTACACTTACAGTTTTCTATTGTTTTAGTTATAACATATTATGTTTTTATTGGATTGTAAAAATAAAAATATTGCTCTTAAATTAAATACAAAAATATATGCCTTACTCATAAACAAACATGTGACAACAATCTTACAAAAATACAATAAATAAAAAAAACATCAAATGTTTTGAAATATTTTTGACTTGTAGCAATGGAATCAAATAATTCACAACCCTTAAAATTAGCAGTTAAAAGAGTTTATTTATTTTTTTTTAATTTTGTGTAGTATAATTTTTTTAGTGATTCTATTCGATGGAATAGTATGTTTATGACACTACCTTCCTATCATTTCATTAAACTAATATATATTTATCTTGTAATATTTATTATCTGTCAAAAATAGTGGGTTTACTCGTAAGTACTGAGTTGGAGCGCCCTTTAAGAAATTTTGCTGTCTAAAGAGTGCTTTTTAAATTGTCCTTTTATTATTAATATTGTAGAGGTAAGCACTAGGAATGATCTTGAAGCTTTGAAATGAAAAAAAGGGCTCCTTTACACGAAAAGTCAACATGGCACCCTTAGAACCTCAGCTTACTTATGACAAAAGGTCAGGTATCTTGACAAGCGTTTGTATAAAATTAACACTCCTTAACTATTTATAACAATGGACTACCGATCTTATACTTCTCGGACACAGGTTTAAAATATATGTAATACAATATTTCTCCAAGTACCCCTTCTCGATCCCTTTGACAACATCCGTGGTCTAGTTGCTAAGATATCTTCCAGCTTGGAGGTTACAGGTTCGACTTCTATTGAAACTTAATTTATTCTAAAAAGAGTTCGTGTTTGATTTTCACTTAAACCCTCTTTAAAAAAATTGTTCGGAAGAAAGAAGATAAATTAATCCATCAGTTTATATTGTATACAGTAAAAATGTAGTTAAGTGCGAGTAGGTACAATTTACAAATCCTGAATAATAATATTAATAAAATGTCATTTTAAATAGCGCCGTTCAGAGAGTAGGCTCTGCTGAAGAGCACTCTTAGTCGGGATTCGAACCCACTGTTATGAAAAATATTTCAAAGAAAAAAGTTGAGTGTAAGAGTAAGAAAGTAGTGGCATTACGAAGCTTTGATATACTCTGGTAATATAAATATTTAAAAATATAAACTTATATAATAATATAATTTTCAAGAGTTTCTGGAATCCCCATTTACCTACATCATTCTTATCACATTGGCGATACGACCATCTGACACCTCAGATGAGACCCGCCAAAGTATTGATGGCAATTTGATTAGGGTCCGGTAAGATGACTCTCAGATAACCTCAAAGAATCTCATCCGTGGACCTGCCCTGACAGCAACTGAGTCCTCTCCACCAATAAGAACTGAAGAGTGTCTGCCACGAAGTCTGCCGAATTATTTCAACTCCTTTCCGTGGCCAATCGTAATGAGTGAGAAGGAATTTGTACCGTGGGCATGAGTAATGCTAAGGAATTCCAGGCTTCGTCCCAATAGTGTCCGGTAAAAAGTGAGCTTCATTCGAGTATTTTTAACTTTTTCATTAGGTGAACCATTATTCACGGTTTCTTGTTTATGTTTATGTTAAAGCATGTTTGAAATCTTTTTATTTTCTTTAAATTAATTTAATGTAAAAACTTTACTTTAAACGGTTCTTCTATATAATAATAAAAAAGACAATTTATATACCACCGTTTAGAAAGTAAAATCGGAATTTCAACCCACCACGAGTATTATTGACAGATTAAAAATAAACAAATATAACATATAAGTTAAATGTAAGGATAGGAAGGTTGCGGCTACGATCATTAGATTAAGAACTTCCTCTCATTTGCACACGTTCAGAAAAATATATTTGGTAAGAAAACCACAGAAAGACGAACTACATATAAGCCTTTGTAAAAGCTTCAATATGTAATAGTAACACATTCGGCTTTAGGTGTAGTATATTGTGTGGGTGCAGTATTCATATACCAAATTATTTATATAAAAATTTAAAAAGACAAAATCTCTCAACGATTATCATTAAATGAACCTATTTTACTTTGTATTCTCTGATTATTTTGATAATTAACCTTATAAGAAGCTTTCAGGTCAAATTATAAAGCACATTTTATGTCTGTTTTATAACATTTTGTTATATTTGTTTTTTTTTCTTAGAAATAACGTAAAATAAAATAGTACGTTACAACATGAATTTTATACTTTTTCTCATTAACTTCAAAACTTTGAACTAAGACCATTTTCAAAATAAGTTAAATACAGAATTTCTAATTTATATAACATATACACGTATATAGAAAAAAAACGATATTTAAATTTAAATAAAGTGGAACGCTCGAAAACTTTTCATAAATATTGGGTGTTAACATAAGTTGTGTCCATTTTTTTCCAATTTAAAGAGGTGATGAAAAATGTTTGAAGGAGATCTTCATGAATAATATGGTTTAAGCGGTCTCATCGAAGTACACTGGTCGCTCCATGTCTTTCAGGTCGAAATTACCGTCTTTGAAACGCAAAAAACATCGACGAGCTGTCCTTTCATTCATAGCATCTTCACCGTACACTTCATAAATATCGCGAGCAGCTTTGGCACCTTTATTCCCTCGATTGAACGCGAACAGAAGGAGGTGTCGAAAATGCTCACTTTCGTCTACTTGACATTCCATTTTGAAGGTTTGTAATCAAATAATATAATATATGTAACGTAAAAGCAAACACAATATCTTGTAGAGCAGAAAATTTTCTTTCGAATGACATATAACCTTTACATACATACATTATGGTTGGCTAACAATTATTTTTAATTTTCTTTAATTATCAAAAGTCCACTTTTATATACGTTTACTTAATGGGTTTTTGCGACATCAAAACACATAAAATAAATAAACTGTGTAAGCTCTTGCTCTTGAGTATGGTGTTTTTTATTTTTTTACATTTTTTTTATGATTATGTGCGGTACATTGTGGGGTGAATATTTTTGGTCTGTCTGGAGTGATGAAATGTGAGGAGTTTGATTTCGCGTGATGTATACATGTGTAATTGAGTGTCACTGTTTGTCAGGTTGGTGAGAATGTGCAACGGGGTTTTATGTAATCAAAATCGGAAAAAAGTATCGATTTATATTTTCATGCTATATGTCCTCATTGAGATACAAGCAAAAGTCTAGTTTACTGGGGACATGAAAAATAAAAGGCAACAAACCCAGATCCATTAAAATTATGTGTCCAAATTAAATGACCTGTTGTTTTTTTTCACAAATGATGTATATTTCTTGTCACGTATAAAATAAATAAATAAAATAAATAGTGGATTATCTTCGAGTAGCATACTTCCTTAATAGATAAATAGAAAGAATTAAGAAATTGAAAGAATTGAGAATCATCTTGCATGTTCTCATTGTTGCCCACTTGACACAACGAAATTCTAAGATTTATCAAGTGTTTAAAACCTTAACGGAGCTCGAGAGGTAATGGAATAAAATACAAAGAACTCTGAATATATCTTTATTTCCCTTCTACCCTTTTACATTGATTTTCCTCAAATTATATTATATCGTTTAAGATATTTGTCATTATCTTCTTTAATTGAATTTCATAGTTTTTGTAAAATCTTTGATTGATTCAAAACACTTAATCAAAACTTAATATTGTCAAAGAGAAATCGTTGTTTATCATTCAACCCACAAGATATATCATTATAATAATACACAAACGTAAACATACAAACCATCGCGCCATTTCCCTGTCAAGGTAGGCAGAGAGGACATTTCTCTGACTTTCTGTTTCCTTCTTTCAGAATATCATTCACTTGATCCAACCATAATTTTCTTGGTCTTCTTCTTACAAACCTTCCACTCACATTTGTACTGTATATCGGTTTTGTTACTCTTTCTTCATTCATTCGTTCTACATGTCCAAATCATTTCAACGTACTCTTCTTCATCTTACTTAACTCATCAACCTTAAGTTCACATTTATCCCTTAGCACTTCAATCCGTATTCTGTCACACATTGTCACTTCGTGTATTCTTCTGAATGTAAGCATTTCTGAAACATTTATACAACTCCTCTCAGTATTTTTTCACATCCACGTTTCACTCCCATACATTGACGTTGGCACCAAAATACTACTGTAGTATATCATCTAAGCAGATTTTTAAACTGTACAGTTCAAGTATATAAGTTTTACCCCATCGACTTCGTTTCCTATCGCTACACGCCGTTTGATATCCCTCTTAACTCTTCCAAATGTACATACAAAGTTAAATTATTTAAAAAGTCTTATTAGACATTTTCTAACTTTTAGACGGCTTTTTCCCACTAATTTAAAAGTGTTTTACGGAATCGTTGCCGTTTTGAGTTGCCTTAAATAATTGCCGACGTTTTGAAGGCATTGCATCCTTTGTCGTAAGGATGATGTCAAAAAAAATACGGTTAAAATAAATTATCTAACCACCCGCTCTCGCCGCGATATGCACACGCGTTTGGTCCACCGACACCTATTTGTATATTTTCAAAAACGGAAGCTAAGCCAATTTAAGATGCAGTCTTTCAATTCTATTGATGTCGTTCAAAGATTCTTATTGTTTATCAAAAAGTCGTTTGGTAAAGAGTAAAGACATTATGTTATACCGCACTGAAAAAAAAAACGAACGATAAATCACCAACGTATAATAATTCTTATATGGTTATTTGGAAAGATATAAAATAAATATATGTTATATGTTTTTAATCAATTAAGTGCATAGAATATATATTTAGAAACTTGGTATAAACCACTATTACCTTCTATTCGGGAGTGAACATGATAAGAGAAGAAAGAGTAATTATTTTGAATTTCTTCTTACGAAACACTAAATCGAGAACGATTTTCTCTTTTTGCCATATCAAATAGCGAGAATGACGGTACGAATGTGAATAGTATACCTCTCATTAGTAGTATATTAATCATGTCAATCCGACCTTTAAGATTTGTATCATTCGCCGTATATGTCAATCAGCTGGGAGCAATACGAATATACAGTGAAATGTGCTAACTTGATCGAAACATTTTCCAGCATATCGAAACGTCACTTTATACACTGGAGCATCACTATTATTAGTGTCTATACTTATACATGTTTTTATTATAAATGTTATATGACAGATATAATAAATATCTGTCAACCCCAAAACGTATATGGCATGATGTTATTCGCATATACGAGTGTGTTAGAATTCAAATGATTATCGAAATTATTCTGTAAAAATGTGGAATCCTGTCTTAAAAAATGTATTCAATTTTATTATATGTGATTTAAATGTACGAGTATGTCACAGGAATTGATCTCCTCTTGAATGTATTTCTCATTAAAATGTTAATTTAGCTTTAATTTTAGTGTATTCTCTTTTTTTTATTTTTAGTGGGCATCTCTCAACGAAGGCAGCGATCATTATAGTAATATTTAATTTGGAAACTGCAGCTTTGAACAAGGATGTCATGCTTTTCCATACCACTTTAAACCAAAAAATTCTACTTTCAGCAGCTCTCCACTCTTTATGTTCTCACATCATTATATTCAATTAACCCAACAAATATTGGATATATAATTGGACGGGATCACGTACCCTTGTCTGAAATATGAATATGCAAGACCTTACACCACTGTTTCTTGGGATCTACATCTCTGGAGCTTAATTTCTTTCGCCATCATCTTGACAACCCCCATAGCAAAGTTGGTTTGACGATTGTCTAGAAACCCTGAAACTGCAGGTTCGATTTGCATTTAAAATAAATAAATTAGTCTAGTTATCAGTTAAGGCTTATTTAACATTTTTTTCTGGTTGCAACAAATTGCTACATGGCAATAAACCGACCAGGTTAATCATGAGTTTTATATTACGATGTATACAAATACAAACACAAGGATGGTCAATAAATATTGTAAAAGTGTCTTCAGCCTCATAAACCTTAAGAAGTAGGCACGTTACTTATGGTTATTTTTAAAATGTCTGCAATACTTCTGTGCACGAAGAAAATGATAAAGGGTCTTTCAAATTGAGCAGTTTTTTTATTCTATTTTTTTTTAATTCTTGAATAAAACACACAATTTGCTTTGATTTCCAAAATCTTTTTATTGGTCATTGAAGTATGATGTATGACATTTATGTTAAACACCAAAAACAATATCCGCCAAATGTCCACCTCTTGCAGCTCCACAGATATCCACTCTTTTGTCAAAATTTTCGATGACATTTTGGCAAAATTGCCGTTCTAACTCACCAATAACGCGAATAATTTCGTCCTTTAGCTCAGAAATTGATTGGGGGTCATTCTTATAGACATGACTTTTCACGTAACCCTAGAGAAAATAGTCCAACGGTGTCAGATCACATGATCTTGGTGGCCAATTAACATCACCGTTTCCGGATATTACAATACGTAAAATAATTCAACAATTTGAACGCGTTGTTGTATTGTTTACGACTCCATTTTTATAAATGTCATACATTACTCTTCTCAAATGTCACAAGACCCAGGCAAGTTCGCGACGCCATCTGTGTTTTATCAAAGAATAAAAAAAACCGCTCAATTTGAATGACCCTTTACTATCGTCCACTACATCTTCCTGTGTAGAACTTTTATGACTAGTCTATACTTATTTTTTTCTTAGAGTAAGTAGAAATTGTACTCAAACTCCCCTGATGGAATACAAGACTAGACCACGGAGGTCATCAGATGTGTAGTATAATAGTCCAGGCTTGTGCATTAAACAAGTATGAAATTTAATAGTTACTTGCAAAAACATTTGATTTTTTTTATTAGTGAAACATATTTTCTTTACAATATCTTTATTCTCGTTATAACTTAATTTCACACATAGGTTTTCACAACAGAACTGAATAAGTAAAAATGTTCATACCATCTTGTCTTCTTTTGAATCCAAAGAAATAAATCTCGATCATTTTTTATCAACGGAACATGATTTATTAGACAAAAAATGCGATTATTGACTCAAGTGAAAGCATTTAGTCACAAATATTCATGGTAACTTGACAATTTCCACGGTGTATTTTGTCCCTTTCTAACGCGCTGGCGGCGAACTATTGGAGGCGAGAGGCCGCTGCGACGAATGCCCTCACGAAGATTTCCGAAACGTACCGATTATGGAGACAAATCAGGTTTAACGATTCGAAAGAGTCGCGAACACAGAGTTTGTCAATTTATTTATTTTATTTTATACTTATGAAATAGACATGTCAATAGAACGCCTAATTACTGAGGTTATATTTTAAAACGTCTACACGAAGGTCGGTCCACAGCCCGGCACTCCGCCTAATATCATGCTAGACCGATATGTTTAAATTATTTTATAGTCATCGAAAGACGATAGAAATTTAACATTCCTTCTGAGCATCCGGTAGTAATGCGGAGTAAATTTCTTCCTGTGCAGAACACAGACATTATATCGGGCCTCGACTGAGATTAACCGGTCACACTGTTCCTTCTTCAGCTCCCTTAACCAGTTGCTATCACGAACAACCCTTCCCGTTTGGATAATAACTTTCCACATCCAACGGTCCTGAATAAGAAACTTCTACTTGTTAACGTCCACGTCTACAACCCTGAGTTCACTCTAACACACGTTTTTGAAACGGAAATATTGACCTCGGTAAGATCTCTTTGCATTATAGAGCTCTGCGTAGAGAACGTCCATGGATTCTATATTTAGTATTTACTTAATTTTTTATTGTATAAAACTTTGGCGGGTTTATTGTCAGGTGGCAATATTTTCCAGCAAACAGGCGCTAAAATTATCAATTTTTTTATATAAAATTATACAAAATTCGAACATGATAAAAATAAATGTGAGTTATTATGACTCAAAGAAAAAATACGGTATGGTAAAGAGAAATTAAAAATCGGGGATGAAACATGTTACATTACTCACTTGAAATGAACAATTTTTCATATTTTAAAACATGTCAATGACGGGACAAGTTTAATATTATTCGGTAACTTGTTCCATAGTCTCACTGCATAAACAGTAAACCACAACTTTAAAAAAGAATAGTGATGGTCTGGAATAAAAAATGAAAAATCTCTTTTTGAGTGTGGTTCAAGTCCGTGATCAGAAAAACATTGAATATTTTCGGCGAGATAAGAGAGGGTGGCAGGAAAGTTAAAGATAATATACAGTATGTGATTTTTCACGTCTATTTCTCCCATTCAACAAGTTAATCTTTTTCTGATATGAAGTGGTGTTATCGTATTTTCTCAGATTAAAAAAAATGTAGATCTCAGACAAACGTTTTGAAGATACCATTTACTATACCATTTTCCATTATTCTCGCGTGTCACAGCCAGCGCATTTGCTTCTTTTTTAAGATCTTATTAAAAGTTCCACGGAAAAAATATTTAAACTAAAGAAACAAAAAATATTATAAAATATGAAAAACTTGTGTGACAATTTTTTTTTTAATTTCCTTGTGAAAGTGCATTTAAATCTTAATCCTTATAAAAAGGCTATATATTTTTTTACTAACTCCAGGTTTTAGCCTTACCAAAATATTTCACGAGAAATAAATGGTAAGGTGTAAATACAACTGTCAAAGTATAAGCACCCGAAGAAGGTATTTAAAAAAAAAAAAAATATTTTACACATGACAAGAAATATACATGCTCGTAATTTGCGAAAAAACAATAGGTAATTTCATTTGGGTGTCCAAATGTGTACACAATTTTAATGGATCTGGGTTTGTTGCCTTTTATTTGTCGTGTCCCCAGTAAACTAGGTTTTTGCTTGTATCTCACGGAGGACATAACACAGCATGTGCAAAGGGATATGTGCAATGGAAGATGCGCTAAGGGGTATGTGCAAAGGGATTTGTGCAAAGAAGTATGTGCAAAGGGTATGTGAAAAGGAGTATGTACAAAAGCGTGTGAGAGGACCAAGACCAAGGAATGTGTGGTTGGATCAAAGGAATTATATTCTAAAAGAATGAAACATAGAAAACCAGATAAATCGCATAAGTTATATAATAAAGCGAATGGATATAGAAGAAGCTAAATATGTTTGTCAAAATAGGAAAGTCTAAAGCTCTGCCCTCTGCCTACCCCGACAGAAAAATGGCGTGATTGTGTTTATGTATGTATGAATCTAGTTAAAACAATTCACTACATGACAAAAATACGAACTGAATCCATACTCAGTATCGTTATGTTAAAAGTCTGGTTCACATAATAACACGAGAAAATGACATAACATACGAGTATTTTGAATTGCGCCAAAAGTGACGTGAATCGTGAAAACGTTATTTAAAGCTTACTTTTACTTGTGTTAAAATATTGTATAAAAATTCTTAAGGTAGGGAAGTTCCCATTAGATACAGTAGAAGAACGTGTGTCAAGTGTATATGATATACATATATGCCGAGTTTTTACTAGCTTAATCTTTCGATTCCGATCTCATTTTTCGCAATCAAAACTGAATATTCAATATTCCAACAGTCTAGTTTTGAAACAATTTTCTTGCTCGTAGATCTCGTTGAGAACACCTGAAGAAGCAATGCCAGAATTTAGTTTTTGACGCATACTAATGGGCTGCGAGTCGAGAGCAAGAACACATTTTTTACGCGATGTCATGAACCGAGGAAAAAACGTCGGAACTCCGTCAAAGTGAGGCACGGTCTCCATTGTGCTGCGTGGCTGACGTGATGAGGCCGGGGGCAGCGTGACAGCGTGACCAGAACTCTCGGAGCTCTTACCATACGCCAGGCACTCGGCTCTCTGGGCCAGCGCGAGGTTTTCAAAGCGTGGAGAGTCCTTGCTGATTGGTGACAAGAGAAAGTCTTTGTGTCTTAGACGTGCTGTGGTTGGAAAACGTGCAGACTTAATAACGTCTATGACTAAGTAAGTGTATACCTAAAAGCTAGTTTGCTTGATAAGGTTGATCAATTGTTTAATATACAGGACCGTTATATTAGATAAGAATAAGTAAATGAATAAACGTTTCCTACAATACATAATAAATGTGTTAAAATCTTTGTCAGATGATATCCGACTACCTCCATGTCCTAATTGGTATGACACTTGTCTTCCAGCCCGGGGGTAGTGGGTTCCATTCCCGTTAGTACCCATTTTTTTTACCAAAGGAGTTTCACCCTAGATTTCATTAAGACATCTTTAAAAAAATCTGGTTGGTTGGTAGAGATTACCATATGGCAATAAACCCGCCAGTTAATAAAATTTGGCGGACTTATTGCAATGTAGTAATATCTTCCAACCAACCAAAAACTGGTTACAGAGACATATTTATAAAAATTAGGTGCCAGCCGAAATCGAGTTCACAACCCTTGGGTCGGAACACAGGTCCTATCCATTGGTAACTAGAGCTAATAACGCTTTGATGACTTCTTGTAGAGTGGGTTTCACAAGAGTTTGCACTGCTGGTCTAGGATGACCATATTTTGTACAATATTAATATATATTTTTAAATATTGTCTATCTAATACTTTAGATTCCAATAAAATACATACCACAATAATAATATAATATCAGATTATGGTATGTACCTAAAGAAAATTATGAAATCAATGGTCAATATAAAATCTAATTATTTATTCAATAGGCAAAGAAAACACAATTAACACTAATCAATTTTAAGACCAATTAAAAATTACTTATAACTAGGTATGTATGTATTGTAAAAATAAATAAATGACCCTAACACTGATTAAAAAAAAAAAAAAATTATTATATTCTTCTTCACTAAGTGTTTACATAGATATTCAATGCAAAAGTGGATAGCTTACCTTTTCTTTAGTTTGTCCACACTATGCTCTTTCTTTTCCTAACTTCAGACATTATGGTCACCGTACTTTTCGTCAAATAAACGGATCACATTAACCAATCACGGCAAAGTTGAATACTAACGGATCACATCAACCAATCACGGCAAATATACTTACTAATACATTGATACATTTTGTATATTACGCAGTAAGCTTCTAAATGTATTAAAAAGTGCAAAATCTCATGAAACCCACTCTACAAAGAAACGTTTTCAACTTTCCTCTGAAATATTAGTTTCAAATGTGTAACAGTTAAGGATTTCAGGTTGAAACATTGATTTATCTTTCTTATAAATCACCTACGATATCTGTTGGTAACACAGCATCTTAAGAGATTAAGCCTTCTCGATGATACATCTGTACTTCTGACTATTAATCACCGTTTGTCTCAGTTAGCCCTCCTCACCACCAACTTATTCTAGGCCAGCTAATATAATATCCTAAAATCACCCTTGGTCTTACCTTAGTAACCTACCGAGAGATCTGCTTTCTTACAGCAATAACCAGCAGAAAGATTTGCTTTCTTTGCAGCAATAACCTGCCGAGAGGCCTGCTTTCTGGCAGCAAAGCCTTGATAATAGTTTTCATGACTTACCCACCATGTACTCTTAGTATTCTTCTTAATGGTCGAGATAAATAACCAAAAGAACAATAAGCTTGCCAGGTTGTGTTGTGATCAATGAATACAAAACGGTTCAACGTAACTCTATAGCTAGAAGAAAAGCCTCTCTATCGAATTATTGAGAAAACTATTCGTGCCATAGACACCATTGTATTGAAAACATTTGCCTTTTCAATTCAGAATGTTACATTTGTTAAAGTAGTTTTACTCTACATATTACAATTATAAATAAAAAGTATCCTTAAATATTTAAAAGTCATTAAAATTTGTGGTACGAGTACATAAGGAAAATTGAGCTTTGTAGTTTTACTAAGTTGAATAACTTCTTCCACTGACTTATTCAGTTTCAAAAATTACATACGTATCATCAATAATATAGTCTGTTTCGATCTTGATTTTTGCAGTGAGACTCTAGAATCAGTTACAAACCAATGTTAGACTCACTCTGTACTCGTATTTGGTGTGCTTTAGAAGAAGCGACTGAAAAACTCTTAATTTCAAGTCAGTAATATAACGTGAATCATTCCTGATTTTTCTTCCCTCTCCACTATCCCTTTCTTTTCCCTGATTGATGATATCTCACTTTTATTTTAACTATATATATTATTCATGAATTTCGTAAAGGTGAATAATCATTTGAATATTTTTTACGACCATGTAACTTCCTTTCATTACTTTTTTTTTTAGGATAGTTGGAAGAGTTGCCGCCTAACAATAAGCCCGTCAGGTAATTTTACAGTGTTTAATAAATAAATAAATCATCACTTCGTGTTCCTTGTGATTTAGACGCAGAGAACAGAACTCCATACTTTTCTTTTCAAGAGCACAACTTTTACCTCTTCTACACTCGTACATTTCGTCATGCACTATTTTCTGTTATTGACACTTCTCCCTTTATCTTCTTTCAAATTCTAGCCTATTTGATCCAGGTATATTTTGCTCGGTCTGCCTCTTACACGCACACCTCGCAACTCTAACTCCCTTAGTCCATGTTTCCTTCCACATGTCCAAAAGCTTTTTTCTTTATCTAACTTAAGATATCCATGCATTAATTGCTGATGTCATAGTTCCACTTTCTTCATCTCTACAACATTAGTAACAACTTTAAGTATCAAATACGTATAAAATAATATTTTAAATATGCATTAATGAGCTATCATCACACTAAAAAGAGATTCCATTTCAAAATATGATGAAGTAGAAGACTTCAAAAGACACAGTCATTATGCACGTATCAAAATTAAGATCAATATTTTAAAGCTTTGACAAAAAGAGTTTGTTAAAAATCGAGAAATAATCAAAATGAAATCTGTCTATAGCAATAATGTATTTTGTGATACAGATAAAAAATGAAGTAAGATAAATATAAAAAAAGAGGATTAGTAATACTAAGACACCATAACTATTAAAAATTATACTGGATAGAAATAAATCTTAGGTTTGAGATGTTTTTGCCACATTGAGAGAATGATTCGCAAAAGAGTTGCGAAAGTATGACGTGATTTATGGATATGAACTAGGCGAGAACTGAATACATGAAGATCTATTATATCTGCTTACCCCAAAAGAGACAAAGCTCGATGGTGTGTATGTATAAAAATATTAGGTTTGCATGTGTAATTTTTTGTGAACCTTTTAATTTAATTCTACATTTTATGTTTTTTAATTGAATAAATTTTAAACAAATTATTCTACAATACTTAATACTCGTGCACGCTGGATGTGTGCTAGTTTTGTTTCCTGTCTAAGAGTAATAGTATTTCTATCACGATGACGAACTGTGTTCCGTGTCTACTTCAATGGTTTCAAATCTTAAGGCTCGAATATAGAAAGCAAAAAAGTTGTATCTCGGCTACGCTCTTTAACATATCCGCACCACTATTCAAATATGTTAAGGAACATCATATAACTTTTATTAGGTAGATTTCGTTAAAAATACTACCTATTTCAAAGGAGGTTATGTCCTAACTTCCGGAATATTTCAATGCACTTTATTTGATCATGATCAGGAGGCTCTAAAACTGACCATCGTTAAAAAGATTATGTGTATATTTATTTAATATCAGCGTTTAATGAAATATTTACAATAGAATGGTACAACTTCTTCGAAAGAAATGATTGAGTACCGCAGGGTACCATAAAACGGATAATATCATATCCGTACAAACACAGAAAAAATCTACCTGATTATTGTGGCCAGTATTAAAAGGGCTTTTTTACAAAATATATACGAGTATATATAGTTCTCATCTGCCCAACTAGGTGTTTCCCAGTAATAAAGTAGGCCAGTTTCTCAAAATGATAATAAATTAAATATACAGAACAGTCACATCAAGAGATAAAAAACAAAGGATGAATTGAACAAAAAATACGAGTAGATGTGTAATAAAAGTTAATACTCAAATAGCAAATCAAAGTAAATGTACACTTTCGTTGGCTAGCCTGGCGGTTTTACTGGCATGCTGCAATATTTTCCAATCAACCAAAAAGTATTCCTATTATTCTACACTTTCTTATACCCATGTAGCTATATCATTTAATCAACCAAAAAGATCTCAAAAAAGACCTTAAGTGAAAACCAGACTGAAATACATTTTTTCGAACCCGCAACCTCTAGGTTGAAAGACAGGCGTCTTACTAACTAGACCAGAGAAGTCACCAGATATCATAGTAGCCTTAATTGAAAATCAGATTCGTACCCTGACTTAATAAATTGGAATACCAACGGTAATCCAAGCCGTAACCACCAGATTGGAAGATAGGTACTCGTTTCTTATGAAGTACGCTACAGAGGTCGTCTATGTAGGTTTAATTTGAAAATAAAGTATTACGGTTTTAAGATGTCCTTGTCAAGATGTTGCATTCATCGAATGGAAACGATATTTATTTAAACCTGGTGTCAACTACGTTTAAAACTCATTAATTAACATCAATATTCGTGAAGTTTCAAGGCTACTTAAAAAACTGACAAAAATATATTATGCACAACGTGTTTACATCCAAAACTAATTCAAGTAAAATTTGTCAGTATCATTAAACGACTTTGGCTAAAAACTAATCAATCACTGATTCTTGACATTGCAAAAAATCTGTACGAGACCAGGAGGTAAACTTTGCACTTATTTTGTTTTTGCATTCCAAAGTGGCTACGGTATTAAAATTTTATTATTATCATTTTAGACAAGTATTTTGAAAGCCGTCAATATCTAAATCAAGTTTAACTGTCACATTTTCATGAAGAAAAAGTAAAGAAAAATAGTTCAAAGAATAATCAAAGGAAATAAAAATGTATTCAAGTACCTCTATTGGATTTGTTTTTTTAGCGTATTGTATAACACTTTCATTTTATATAATACAATCTAATGAGCTTATTGCAATGTGGCAATCTCATCCAATCAACCAGAAAATGTTTAAGGGATCTTAAGTGAAAACCACACTTAAACCTTGTTTAAAATAAAAATTTTATCCAACGGGAATCGAACTCATGGCCCTCGGGCTGGAAGACAAGTATCTTTAGGACATAGCATTTGTATATAAGAACTTATCTATAATATTTTTAAACTGATCAAATGTCACAACACTAACTACACTATTGGAATGTTTTATTGTATAAAAACTATTAAAAGTATATTTAAAGCAATTTTTCGCCGCTAATGACACACAAAAAAAAGCAAAAATAATTTCTGTTTTACTTAAGATGTTATCTTCAAAGCATAAATAATATTCTCTTACAGCCCCTGTGGCCTAGTTAGTATGTAGTTTTTCTTTCAACCCGGGGGTTATGAGTGTAATTCCCAGTGGTATTTAATTCCCACTATATTTTTCCCTAATGCCCTCTGTAACTTATTTCTGATTGTTTGGAAGAAATTATTGCCACATAGAAAGAAACTCGCTGGGTACGCATGAGACTATATAAAATAAAAGTATGATATAATATGACCTCAATGGTCTAGTCGGAAAGACGTCAGTCATCTCATCTGGCTGTGGGTACGATTCCCGTTACTACTTTTATTTTTTGAAAGGTTTCAGTCTAACTATCACTTAATATATTTTTAACGTCTATGTAGTGGGTCCGAAGATATTACCACATTGTAATAAGCTCATTAGGTTGTATTATACAAAATGAAAGTATAATGTAATACAATACAAAACAAACCCAGAAGTGATGTATTAGTGGTGTTTTGTAGCATTTGCTTATTCTTTCCATTATTTTCTTTATGGACATAATATGACAATTTAACTGTCCGTCATGTTGTACACAATATAATACAATACAATGGGTTAAAAATATGTATGTATATGATATATTTATATTCTCAAATGTAAACATTAAAAAACTACAAAATATTACATCAAATGGGAAAAAATATTGGTATTTTACAGTAGAAGCATTTTTTGAAAAAAAAGTTAAATATTTTAGAACCGTTAAATTAAAACAGACCCTTAACTCATATAAAAAATGTATGAAACAATTATACGAGTATTATACACGTTACTTTTTTTGGTAATACTAGGCGTATCCAGAAAGTAAGTGGACTGAGGCTCTCACGACCGGATGGATTTTATTTTCGACATGTTGGCTACACTTCCGTGTAGCCTGACCCTTCCCCTCCACAACGAGACCGGTTCGAGGTCAGTACGTTGAGAAGTGTCGACGCGACAACACGTTTCATGAAAAATGTCAATCCAATCTCCCGCCAAGTGCGAAATAAATAATGCCGGGCAAGAGTTTTTGAGGCGCTGCAAACTCCATGGAGATGAATTTCTCCGCTCCATCGTTACTGGAGATGAAACTTGGGTTGCACACTACACGCCTGAAACCAAAAGGCAATCTCAACAGTGGCGTCACACCTCTTCACCCTGCGCCAAAAAGTTCACAACCACAATTTCAGCAAAGAAAATCATGGCATCCGTGTTTTGGGACTGTCAAGGCATAATTTTAATTGAATATATGCCTCAAGGGGAGACCATCAACTCTGCAAGATACTGTGAGACCCTAAAAAAATTGCGGAGGGCGATTCAGAACAAGAGGAGAGGCATGCTGACAAAGGGAGGCTGCCTGCTGCATGACAATGCCAGACCACACACGGCCAACGCCACGAAGGAACTGCTCGCCTCGTTTAAATGGGATGTCCTGAACCATCCCGCGCATTCCCCTGACCTAGCACCTTCAGATTACTATCTCTTTACCTCCCTGAAGCTGCACATGGGTGGAAAAAGGTTTTCAACCAACGAGGAGGTAAAGGAAGAGGTGGAGAAGTGGACGGACGGGTTGGCAGGAAACTACTTCGAGGAAGGCATCAAAAAGTGGATACCCCGCTTCACCACCTGCATTGAGAGGAATGGCGACTATGTCGAAAAATAGCTTACATATGTACTACGGTAACCACGTAATTTTTTTGTTTAAATAAAAAAAATTGTAACCTACAAAAATTCAGTACACTTACTTTCTGGATATGCCTCGTAGATCTAAATAAGTACGGGTGCACCAGTAATATTTTGACTATTCGAACCGCTCCGAGTCAGAATTAATTATTAATATGGTCTATCGAAAGTTCTTTAAAGCTTGAAAGTATAGTTTTCTACAGTCACCCTTGTTTTACGGCACTTCTTTCACAACATCCAAAGTAATTTTTCACCTCATCACTCCGTCGGTTTAATAGCTTTTGTTTCAATGGGCCGCCGCCAGCCGCCATCCGCTCGCCCACCTGTGGCGAAGGATCAGAGGAAGAGCAAAAAATGGACGTGTTAGATCTGACATCTATCGACACTTCCATCTCTTGTATACGCGCGATATATCTGTCCAGATAAACATCACATTTAATGACCTCTACACAGTGACGAATTCGGAGACTTGTAAATTGGACCTATATTTCTGTTAAGTTTCTTACTGTGAAAGAATTGTCAAACACTTGTATTCAAACTTGAACGAAATTGAAAAAATATATATTCTACTCGCATCGACAACACCAGATCTATATGTGTCAGCCCAGATGCAAAAAATGCAATTGTAATGGTATTAGAGCTTCTTTTTCAGCAGGTTATCTTGCGAGTAACTAACGGAGTACAATGAACAAGAAGCCTCCCTAATAAGGTGTTCCAAAATGAATGAGAGTTGTAAATTCTTGGAATCAATAACTCAAATCCTCTCACTACAACAAACATTAAATCAAAGAATGCTAAATAAAAATCACATAATCAAATAAATGGAGAGTTAGTCAAATTACAAATTGCTAAGTTCACGTATCATTAAATCAAATTGAGGGTATTCCCTAACATCTAACACCCTTTTGTCCACATTCTACCACGTAATGCCAAGATATCTTTATCATAACACTGGTGAATGATGAAGAATGGGCGTCTAATTCCTAGAGTTCCTAATGGATGATAAAACAGTTGAAGTCTTCTACAACCAAGTGGTATTCTTAAAACGTGACCCAACTAACTTCAGGGCCTCACCTGTTTCGTATTGGTGATGTTTGGTTTGAAATCGAACCTTCTTATTTTTTTAATGATACATGATCAAACCACTTGACGCCTATCCCTTTCTACGAAATCTGTTCTTGAAACTGAAGTTTTTTGCCTTTGGGCATTGGTAGTAGAATGTTCGGTGTCTCTCCAAGCATTATCTTGCACGAAGCTCCATCAGAGATTGTCTTTTGGTATTTCCAATTCATCACTCCTCCTTCGTTCTATCGTCCTTTACTATGCATGCTGTTAGACAATGGAACCAGTTACTAGCTGCTGTAAGACTCTTACCCTCGGTGACTTGCTTCAAATAGCAACTTCTAAAATGTGTCATCTCTCTTCGATGACGAATTATTTTCTTCATAGGTAATATTTTATGAACAATGTAAAGTTTCTTTCAGCAATAACACGAGTCTGTGTAACTCTTGTCTGATTGGCTGGAAAAGATTTCCGTTTGACAGTACACTAGTCATTATATAATTTTTAATAAAGTTTAGAAATAAATTTAAAAAATATAGCAAGGTTAAGAGCAGTACAGGAATACAGGCAGGATTAAAGGACCAAATAGCCTACACTTTGTATTTGGACTAAAAGCTCAAGACTCCCACAAGACCCTCGCATAATAATAATACTTATAATGTTTACTGCAGGTTTTCAGGAGGGTAGTGCAGTCATTAAGACCCATACACATTGAAAAAAATGCAGTGATATAATAATACTATTACTCGGAATAACTGAAAAATGCTTTCTGTTTTATCTACTCTTTGTTGTGCACAAGAAATAAGTCAAGTTATATAAAATAAAACTTAGAAAGCACATAACTCGAAGTATATCTCTTAACTTCGTTAAAAAGTCTTAGCATTTTACTCGTATAACGTACTATAATTTTTATAGTTTAAATGTTATCAATTCGAAAGAACTATTGAATGAAAATTACAAAATCTTTCCACCTTGGCAATACAAATTGAATATCGGCGCACTAATCTTAAGAACTCAATTCGTAAATATACAATGAATATTTGTGATTACCGAATTTAACTGACTAGATGAAGAGTAAGTATAAAATTGCCTTATTAAGATATCGCTTTTAAGTTGAATAAATCAATCAAGTTACGAGAAAAAGCGGGGCAATATCATCCAAAAGAATGTATTCAGTAACTAACAATATAACTCCGTATTGTTATTTAAGTCATCGTTCATGTCTTTGTTGAATTTTTAACTCCTGCTTTGATTAACCTTTCCCTTCCTGAGCTAAAAAAATCCGCCCGTTCCGGTGCTGTGTATTCGATACACATGTAAAAATGAGCGATTTAAAATCGGAAAAATAAGAATATTCATAGCCAATTGCTTAAATTAATTAAATTTGAAGTCAAAAGTGATAACAATTGAAATTTAATTGCTGAAAACATGAAAAAAAGATCGGCCGTCGTTCACAAAACGGGCGAAACGACCACTTCAAATGGATGTCCCACAGCTACTAATGGGACGGAAACACTGACACTGTGTATGTTATACCTCGAATGAAGAAACACAACTCCGAACTGAGATTCAATTTCTTGCGTTCCCGTATACCGAAGTAGAGTGAGAATGAGAAGTGAATAGCGTCGCTTCCTCACCCATAGCGTTTTTTTTTTAGAATGAATATACCTACGTCACACACTGGCACACGTTTGATTGTATTGGTGAATTTATTCCCGATTTTCGCAAAATATCTCTGATGTGGCCGATAAGTGCTAATTATATTATTAATATTATTTTTTTCAATCAATGCGTCAATGTATTACAGAGGAATACCTAAAATCTGAACCCAGTATTTATTATATTTATAGAGATATTAAAGTTTTTAGAAGCAATGTGTACCAGTTACACATCACAGGGAAGGAAGGGTTAATAACAATTTTTCACATTAAAAACAAAACTTTATATTTCATGAGATTATTTAAGAATATCATAGCTGTTTAACCGATGTTTCTTAAAGTAATTATGTAAACTATATTCGCTTTCTTTAACATTCTAACTGATTCGTCCCTGCTTCAAAAAAGTGATGCTGTTATTTAAAATATTCGAACCACGAGTCACATCAAATTGAAGATGAAAAATGTCAAACGATTTTTTTCTATTCCCTTTTCTCTGTAGCATCTATTTTTAAAACATTTGTTATTATGCGCCTGAGGACTGCCTACTAACAAAAAATACTAATATTCTTGAAAACGTAAAGACACATAAATAAATTAGTGGAATCTTCGTTGTTCCCATGTGTATCAAAGTTGTGTCAAATCATTAAACTTATATTTATCCAATAAAATTACTGGTATTGATAAGTATCTAGTACTTAAAATAAAAAAAATTAAACAAAAGCATAATTCTTGATACGGACCTAACATTTTATAGCATTTTTTACAAAACTTACTATTTATGAATATGAATTCACCTACAAAATTATTATGAAAGTTAGAGATAAATAATAAAACATTTCTATAAGAAATTAGATACAACTGTCACATACTGGGTATAACCAATTGGAACAGGAATGTTGCTGCTAGATATAAATGGTAGAGAATCCTGCAGGCAGAAAAGACCCTGATTTGTAGTGCTAATTGAGATGATATCAGCTTTATATATATAAATGGAGAATAGACCCAATAAATGAACATAGGCTAATATAGCATATTTGTGCCAAGTTTTTAAATGGTTGACCAGATCTGGCAAATGATACGCTATACTTTCAGTTCGACAGTCCACGTTGGGGCCGCCATCACACCAGCCGCCAACCGCCAGTGCTAACATATTTTGACATTGATGGAAGATTATTAATTGCAATGATACATTACCAATACTTATACAATCCATATTTCTTCCGAGTGGGAACATGTGTAGGTAAGTGGTTATTTCGTGGCAACATATCTCAATTGCATTTTTTAATCAACTGGGATGCTTTAGTGGCTCTAATAACTCCTGCTGATGATTGTGCCCGGAGTACCAGTCCGGTTTAAGGACATCTTACTCCTTCATCGGATTTATGAGGCGGATGTGAAATATTTGGTAGTTTAATCACTATGGTCATTTTAAAATTTTGTACATACATACGCCGTGTCATTTTCTAGGTACGCAGAGAGAACAGATCTCAAAACTTTTGTATCCACATACACAACTTTCGCTTCCTCCATATTCATACATCTCATCATGCGAAATCTTCTATTACTCATATGCCTTATTCTAAAATCTGGTTCATTTGATTCAGTCATGTTTTCCTCGGACTATTTCTAACACACACCTTACACTTCTCAATTGTATACCTAGTCATTAATTAATTCATTCATTACACTTAAGCTGAAACTTTACGTTGTATAGAATGGCAGTTTCATTGTTTATAGTACAATCTAGAAGCGTGCGATTAAACTTTTTAATGTTTTAACATATCAAAATATAACGAAATAACACGTCTTCCCTCGGTTCTAGTTGACATTCTACAAAGATTAGAGGTATTAAAATGATATTACCGTACAATGGGTTTGGCTGACATGGAATATGTCCATACACACTTTATCTTGTTCAGACCGGTTAATTTTGGACCATAGTGATACTTTTAAGAAAACAAAATACCCTCTTTCGCCTTCCATCAAAATTGCATGATTGACACTCTGACGCCTTTTAGATTAAAATCTACCAGTTTTGACACTTTTGTTCCTTTATGACAAAAAAGTTGTATTTTGAAACATTTGTGCTAAAGCGTTCTAATTCTGAAATGCGTGAAAAATATAATACTAGAACTACACATTTTTTCATTCCCTTCTTTTGTTACCTTTCAAAGTAGGAAAAAACTTTTTATTATTTCGATAATTTAATATCTGTATCAGTCGCACATTCACTGTGTTATTATTCATTGAAAAGTATTCGTTGCATTGTGATTAGCAATAAACCAATCGTAAACCCTTAACCCTTAACCCTTAACCCGTAAGCCAAGCATTTTCTAAGACGTACCTGAACCAGAAATAAAACCTTACAAAATAGGTTACATTCGAATAATGACCTAATAATCATATACTCTGTGTTATCTAACAAGATACATCATAGTATAAATAGGCCAAAACCCATACGATGGTTGTCGCCAAAGAAAGAATACGAGAATTGAATTTTGAATACAAGAGAGCGAGAGAGGAATACTTGGATTCTCTCCGAAAGTAATTCGAAATCTGAATATCGGTGGGTCCATGATACTGAACGAATTTTAAATACCTAAATAATAATTTTTGAACCGGTGTAAAAGGGGACGATGTATAAATGATATATATAAACAAATTTTATAATTATGAATACATATTTTTATAAATGTAGAATTTGTTTTACTTCCGTGAATATTTCACGGGTTGCGACTAGTTAAACGTTATTCTCAAAATGGTTACAAACTCTTTTTAGTTTGCAACCAGTTTAGTACGAGTGTCTACTTAAGATTTGATAGACGGAACTTCTGCGTACTCCATCATTTAGTTATACTCGTATAATTCAGAAAATGATTAATAAAAATCCTCCGTGAGAATCGTATCAATCTTCCATGATAACATTTGATATTCTGAATACTGGCGCAAATTTTTGATCATCTCTCGGGGTACTGCTGACCACCCAAGTTCAGATGTTTGCGATATGATTAACACGGTATTCCAAAAGTAATACGAGTAGTCCGAGATAATTTCGTCACGATAACAACAGTAGCCTTGTTTGATTGTCAAATTTTATTATAATATATAGCTACAGAGATAATGGAGAAATTCATATTACGAGTATTTATCGAACTTAGATAATATTAAAATTCTTAAAGTTACGAGAAAATCTCGGAAGTTATTGTTTTGAGATATCCTTTTAAAATTTATGAGCATGATGACCTTCGTGGCCTAGTGGTAGTAATGAGCAATAAGACAGGGAAAAAGAATTGGATGGATGAATAACCAAACATCAACAATAGTCGCAAATACAAAGCAATATGAATTAATGCATCTCACCTCGTTGGTTTAATCCTGGTGAAACTTTCAGGAGCAATGCAAGAAAAGCAAAGAGGACTGCTCGTAATGGAATCTTGGTTCCAATGTATTAGGATATGCAAGAGGAATATGGATATGGCAAAAATTAATGAAGGTAAGATACAAATGTGGTAGAAATTAGAGCATTAGAGTGGGTGGAAAAACCATGTATAACTGAATAAATTGTCAATTCACATTCTTTCCTAATATTCTCACTCATTGGAATCTTGGTTCCAATGTATTAGGATATGCAAGAGGAATTTGGGTATGGCAAAAAGTAATGAAGGTAAGATACAAATGTGGTAGAAATTAGAGCATTAGAGTGGGTGGAAAAACCATGTATAACTGAATAAATTGTCAATTCACATTCTTTCCTAATATTCTCACTCATTGGAATCTTGGTTCCAATGTATTAGGATATGCAAGAGGAATTTGGGTATGGCAAAAAGTAATGAAGGTAAGATACAAATGTGGTAGAAATTAGAGCATTAGAGTGGGTGGAAAAACCATGTATAACTGAATAAATTGTCAATTCACATTCTTTCCTAATATTCTCACTCATTGGAATCTTGGTTCCAATGTATTAGGATATGCAAGAGGAATTTGGGTATGGCAAAAAGTAATGAAGGTAAGATACAAATGTGGTAGAAATTAGAGCATTAGAGTGTGTGGAAAAAACATGTATAACTAAATAAATTGTCAATTCACATTCTTTCCTAATATTCTCACTCATTGGAATCTTGGTTACAATGTATTAGGATATGCAAGAGGAATTTGGGTATGGCAAAAAGTAATGAAGGTAAGATACAAATGTGGTAGAAGTTAGAGCATTAGAGTGTGTGGAAAAACCATGTATAACTAAATAAATTGTCAATTCACATTATTTCCTAATATTCTCACTCATTGGAATCTTGATTCCAATGTATTAGGAAATGCAAGAGGAATTTGGGTATGGCAAAAAGTAATGAAGGTAAGATACAAATGTGGTAGAAATTAGAGCATTAGAGTGTGTGGAAAAACCATGTATAACTGAATAAAGAATGAGAATATTAGGAAAGAATGTGAATTGAAAGAAGGTGCAGTAATTAATATTAAGATAGGTGCATTGAAATACTACACCCACGTAGAAATTATGAACTGGTAAAAATATTTATCTTTAGTTCAAAAAGTCTTGTTTGGTTTTTTACTTAGGCAATGGAAAAGGTCTAGACTCATCTCATAACATCCCCTCAGTCGAGATATACCCCCGCTAATACAAGGCGAGTCCGACCGCAAGGGCATCAGATATATTTTAACCCACACCCTTTTACAGGTAAATTATATTTTACAGGTAAATTATAATACAAAATATAGATGATAATAAATAAGCAGTTAAAACAATTATAAACTCAATAAATACTTACGAAAATCGTTATAAATATAAATGTATACACAACCTGCATTTCACTGCAGCGTAAAGAGTGAATATATTCATTTTATAAAAACAGCGAAATAAACTAGAAAACAATTTATTACTGAGAGTGATTCAATCACCAATTCAATACAATTTTAAAGTAAATAAAACCAAATGAGTTGTATGAAAGAATGTATTGATATTAAGGATTAGAAATATGTATGTCTTAATAGAAAATTATGTAAAATTGTTTATTTGCGCACCCTAGCAAGAAAACGGTTTAATGAAATATATAAATGTATCTTAGAATTATATACGTTCATAATGTTGTTAAAAAAATTGTCAGCTGACAGAAACACTTGAACTAAAAAATAATACAAAAAACAAAAAAAAATGAAAATTGATGTGACATGAATATCGTATATAATTTTATCGTAATATTTTGACGCAACTACAAGCAATTTCTTAACACCCTGCAAATAAGGTCGGATCAATTCCTAATGGTTTCTGAGTAAGGAGATCCGATACTAATGGGGTTATATGTGTAAGGACAAAAGGTAATGGCCGGCGATGGATAGATATCGGGAGTAATTTTTCATATCTTCGATTCAATGACACCTCGGTGGTCCAGCCAATGGCTGACTGCACGCTTGGTTGCTGTCTTCCTCGTGTCAGATCAATAGATGCGAAACTCTAAGATTTATCTCCGGGCTGTGTGCAATTAGCGATACAAAGAATCATATGGGAAACCATATTCGTCAATGAACGTAACTCCTTAACTAGGCGTCTTTTGTTATCTACTAATATGGAGGTATTTAGTAGATTCATCATTAGTTTTGATTTGCTGTAATTTATAAACGCAATTGATTTTTTCACAACTCGATTTTCGCAATAGATAACTTCTTTGTATTAAAAATATTATAGAGTATTTTTTATCATTGAATTTATAAAAGTTACAATTTATTGTATTTGTAATATAAATTTTACAAATGGGATCCAACTCGAAAACGTGACTGAAAGACAATATTGTCTTCAGCCCCAGAAATCGAGTCTTCGGTTTAGAACCATTGGACTAGGTACGGAACTTGCGGCCCATCATTACACGTGTTGGCAACACTACTGAACCTGAAAAGGCAACAACAATCGTATTTGGTACGTACAAGTATTGTAACCAAACAAACTCGTTTACGAGACTGGGATACAGTATTTTTTCCTGGTACCATCGGGATCGAACCTGAACCTCGGAATGTTTCCAACTGAGGCACGGAAATCGAAAAAAAAAAACAATTTAGAAAGATTATTTAAAATATTGAATAAGCGAAGAATCAAGCTAGTCCAGTATGTGTTTGATGGTTAAATTCTCTCTAGTAAAACATTACATACAAGCCCATACAAAAATACTTCAAGTTTCCTCAATTGTCTCAAAAGTGTGTGCTCGATATTATTTGCCTTTTCATGTCCATATGTAAATAAGTATGGTATATAAAGCCAAGTATGGTATATAAAAAGAAAAATGCTATAAATATTTAAATGCAGGGATATTTAAAATTTTAACATTTAAATTATTTTTAGTCGTATTTTTTTACTTACATTCAAAATAAACACTATGCTGAGTATAATAACTTAATTGTGTGTCAGTTGTAATGTGGCATAATATGAAACAAACTTAAATATAAAATGTAACCGACTCGTCAAAAAATCGAAGAAACTATCAAATTGGTTAAAAAAACATCTTCTCCCTGTATTTGCTTTGTTTTATGTCCGAAGAATATCCCATTTGATCAGCTAGCTCAAAGTACCACTAAGGTCCAAAAGTTTACGATTTGAACAAGTAAGAACGTGTATGGATTGATATTACGCTCATAGTATGGTCAGGTGATGTTACAATTAAAAGTTGATGCCTCTACCCCCAGTAGTAAAATATAATATAATCAGTAGAAATAAAACTTGTCGTTTCGTTATTCTCTGAAATATTAAAAATGTAATATTGCACGGTTATCAAATTTATTTTATTAAAAGAAGGGAAAAGTCCGGCAGTAATATAACGACATTGAAGCCGTTTAATTATTGCCTTCGTTTGAAAGAAACTCGATAGCCGCAGAATTGAAATTATTATTTTTTTTATATTTCAGAATATAACGAAACAACACTTCTTTTATCGGTTCTAGTTGACGGTCGAAGACGACGGTATTAAAGGTCGAGGTAAAAAAACTGTAACATCGGCTGACCATGCAATAAACATGGCCGAAGTTGTATTTATCCGTTCGCGCTCTAATTTGTTCAAGCTGGAAACTTTTAAACCTTTTTGATAGTAGAAAACAAAATAGAATCATGAAATATACAAAGTGTGTTTGATGAAACTATCAAAATTATAAATACAGCGATGGATTCAACCAAATGACATAAAATCTGTATCAGTTACCGAAAGTTTAACACGAATAGAGAGAAAAAACGCAGAAAAGTTCAAATAACAAAATTCCATGCCCTACATGTAACAGAATATGCCTATCATAAATTGACTTACATGGGCATCTTCATTTACACCAGCAATAAACATCCCGATTCTTCACTTGTATGATTATCTTCTCTCTTCTGTGGCATAGCCTCAATGCTGATGAACGTAATCCTAACTGGAATTACTGTATGTCGTACACATTCTTCTCCAGTCCTTCTGGTTATCTACTAACCGCAAAGACAGCACTCTTCGCTTAGTCACGCCAGTGCATAGGTGATCTACCTCTGCGCATACGACCCTCGACAGTGCCAGTGACCATAGGTTTTTTCATGTCCTCTTTGCACGAAATGTAACTGAAGAACGTCACAATATTAACAGTTTCTCTGAAATATGAAGTTCTTGCTATATAGACATTAATTCTTCGTTTTTAGTATTGTTCTCATTGAGTGACAGAAATTTTCTCTTTAATTTTATTTCATGTCCAATAATAAAAATACGAATAAATTCAATAAATACATTACAAAGTTTCATTACAAATAATTATTTTATATTTGCCTGCGCGCATAAAATATGAGTTTTTACGATTTGGAATGTGCATAACACTTGCATGTGCTATATTAAAAAAGAAGAGTGTTTAAACTTTCGAACGAATGAATCTTAAATATTTTTATTTTATTTCATATTTTCGTTTCAAAGTAAAGAAATAAAATATTATATTATTGGTTATATTACGCTGTAATATTTTTAAAATTTATTATTTCACTACAAATCAATGAGAATGGCGATCGGCAGAGATGTTCCAAGATTTTGTGTAGCCCTAACTCTGAAATATTATTTTAATTTTAAAATGTATTGTTATTTTTTTTTATTTCCATATTTTACTTGATAATGACTAAAAATAACATCATTTTATTTTATAAGGGCTCTTATAATCTACCCGACTTAAGTTTTATAAACATTCTTGTGAATCTTTTGTAACTGTACAGCGATCAATAAATATTTTTTTAAGAAAATCTCAGTACCTATATCATTCTATCAGACTAACAAAATAGAAGAATAATTTGTAATTTATTTTTATCAAACACTGTTTATTCCACTTTTTTGTAACGGTATAGCCCTACCGGTTTCAAGACTTGTTCTCCCCTGAAGATGAGGTGAAAGCCTTGAAACCGGTAGGGTTATACCGTTACAAAAAAGTGGAATAAACAGTGTTTGATAAAAATAAAATACAATGTCTTTAAACCTCCACAACGTTAATGCCTTAACTATAAACAACAGAAGAATAATTGTTTTTGTTTATAATATTTCAGCCTCGCAGCCTCTTAAACGAAATTCATATTCAATACACTAATCAATTTGAAACTTTTTATCATCTTTTATCATTACTCTGGAATAGCTCATAAACTCTTACTTCTACTTTTATCTTTCGTAAAGTCGTCCATTTCACAGATGAAGTGTTAAGATGTTCTGTTAAGTCCTAGAATCATCAGGCGCTAAGTTCATGTAGTCTTCTGGAAAAAACATAACATATATTTCACATTATTTCATGTCGGGATTTGGAGTGTGGATCTCTCTACAACCACATAATGAATAATCACTGAGTCCGCGGTGAACTCCACTCATGAGCCAATGTAAATGCTTACTACCAATATTTAGAAGTCTTTCAATCTTCTCTCAAAATATTTGTATTTTATATAACGTGCTACGTGCTTAATATAGAAACAATATCCACATCGTTGCAACTAATAAATTGTGTTGTATTGTACTTTCGTTGCATAAAGTACAACCCGGAAGGTTTATTTACATGTGGCAATCTCTTCCAATAACCCAATTAAATGTTAATGAGGCGGTAAGTAAAATTAAAACTGGAACATTTAAAAAAAACTGGCTAGCGATGGAAAATAAACTTGCATCCTCCAGGCTGGATGAAAGGTATTTTATATAGTAGACCAAAGAAACACTCAAATTATTATTTCTTGAATCTTTGAAAAGACTATAGTTTCACTTTGTGGTGCCATTTTTTACATAAAAGGAAAAAAAATTAAAAATAAAAGTTTATATTCACCTGACGAAGAAGACGGTGGTCTTCGAAACTAGTTGTGAACCTAAATTAAACCTGTGGTAGACACAAAATTATTATTCGTTTTAACTTCAGGAAGTAGTTTCTTTCTTTCCTAAATATGATGCTTGCGTGACCCAGATCTTTCGATAAGACATAAAATCAGGTTGTAATTGAATCTTGTTGATAATTTTAAGGTAGATGATACATTATATCATATAGTCAAGTATCGTATGCTCTTAGATGATACATCATATCATATAGTCAAGTATCGTATGCTCTTAGATGATACATCATATCATATAGTCAAGTATCGTATGCTCTTAGATGATACATCATATCATATAGTCAAGTATCGTATGATCTTAGATGATACATCATATCATATAGTCAAGTATCGTATGCTCTTAGATGATACATCATATCATATAGTCAGGTATCGTATGCTCTTACATGATACAATCATATCATATAGTCAAGTATCGTATGCTCTTAGATGATACATCATATCATATAGTCAAGTATCGTATGCTCTTAGGATCACAAAAGAATAGAACTTGTAGCTATTTAAATCAATAGTTTTCGAAGCGGTCCTGCTTAGAGTCGTTGAGTTCAGGGATGCAGTAAAGACGGTTTTAGCACACGGCTGTCAAACGGTCGACCCCTGACGACCTGCCGATGCTGATAGTCAAACACCATCGTAAAAAATCACAAAGGAGTCGCCTTCCATGAATCATTATCTTCCAACATTTGACGAAGTGCAAAATTATTTTATTGCTAAATGCCATTGTTGTGGATTCTGTCCAAAATGACTAGTCTCGGTTAAATGTTGAACGAAGTTTGTAAAAAAATATGTTTTTGATCGTTTACAGTCATGTTAACTAAAAAAATCGTCTCTTCCAAATGCAATTCGGATAAAATATACACGATTTACTTAAAAAAATATTCGTTCTCTGAATTCATATATACCTACTAATATAACGAACAAGTTATATAAACGAACGTTATTTGTGAACGTTAACGATTTTATTAACTAAACTATCATATTTTCGTGAGTTAGTCGGTAAGACGCTAACCTTTCATCCGGGAGTTTTAAGTTCGATTCCTGATGGTACTCAAAAAATACTCGTAATACTCACCATCGCTAACATAAGCAAGTGTTGCCTATCCACGTGCAGTAGTATTTCCAACACATGCAATGGCCAACTGTGAGTTACTTATCAACGCATGATAACCCGAAGAGTCAATTACTTAGTTTGAAGACAATATTGTCTCCGAGCAACGCTCTTCCATAATATACGAGTATATTATCAACACAAATTCAGATATATAAAGAGGACTACGAAATAATGAATATTTTTTTTTTAATATTACTATAATCTCACAATGAAGATTTCTTGCATTAAAATTATCTCAACTTTGTCCGATAATAATTTATAATTTTATAAAACAAATCAAGTCAATCAATTAACGCTGCATAAATGCGTGCACTGAAAAGAGTTCGTGGGGTGACAACGTGTGACAGAATACGTTAATGAAATGATCAGAGATGAACTTGAACTTAACGCTGACCATTAATTAAGTAAGATAAAAAAGATTCTGACGTGGTTTGGATATATCGAACGAATTAATGAAAAAAGACTAACAAAACATACAGTGCAAATGTGAGTAGATGGCGTGGTAGAGAAAGATTAACGGAAGTAGGGAACGATCATGTGAATTCTATTTTGGAAGAAGGAAACGAAATAAGTCAAAGAATTCATAGTAGTTTGAGAAAGCGTATGGATGCAGAAGAAGAAAAGAATGTGTGTTAAGATAGAAAAGTCTGACACTACGTTTTCTCTGCTTTTCCCGATCGGGAAATGGCTTGATGGTATGTATACATGTAATAAATTAATGACGGTTATTTGGGT
The DNA here is from genome assembly GCA_949825065.1 of Odontocerum albicorne. Lineage (NCBI taxonomy): Eukaryota > Metazoa > Arthropoda > Insecta > Trichoptera > Odontoceridae > Odontocerum > Odontocerum albicorne. The sequence continues at coordinate 13,745,735 of OX463841.1, forward strand.
TAGGAAAAATAGTTTGATAAAAGTGTTGTTAAAATGAAATCAACGAATTAAATATTAATGTAAGTTGAGGAATTCGTGTATTTTTAAAACATATTCACTTCCGATGATAGCAGTACTCAGGATATTGAAAGACAAGTAACAAGAGAATAAATTGATAAAAGTGGGTTATGCAATGTCTTTACCGATCACAAAAGCAAGGCAAGTTACTCAAACTGTGATCAGAATTCAAAGTTTAGAATATGCAAATGAAGCTCGACGTTGCAAAAAACGGTAGAAGGAAAATAAATTCCGTAGAAATTCAAGCATTGCGTAGAATGTGGTAGAACGAGTGTGATAAAAAATGAAAACATGTAGAAAAAACGCAGTTTGAAAGGAAGTGCAGTTCTACAAAAGAAGTATCATTTACGAAAATAAAATCTGGACGACTAATACAGAAAAATAGGATACATTTAAGAAGACCTAGAATAACCAGACTTCTTCAGTCTTCCATAATTTGACCCAGTGTCAAATTCTGGAAGAAGAAATCATTAAAAGCCTTAAAATTGGAGAATATACAAGACTTGTTGTGTATAAAGAAAGCAGAAGCTAAATCAGTGTGCATATATACATAAATACATAAAATCACGTCATTTCCTCGTCGGGGTAGGCAGATAGGCCAGAGTGTCAAACTTTTCTAATGTGATATACATTTTTAGCCTTCTCCATGTGCATACACCTTGTCATAAAGCTTTTACGATTTCTCTGACTTTCTGCGTTTCTTTCTTTCAAAATATCCTTCACTTGATCCAACCATACTTTCCTTGGTATTTCTTTGCCACGTCTTCCACACACATTTGCAATATATGTTTGTTTTTTTAGTCTTTATTCTCTCATTCGTTTTACGTGCCCAAATCATATCAACGTACTCTTCTTCATCTTACTAAACGCATCAGTCCTAAGTTCACATTCATCCCCAATCACTTCATTCCGTATTCTATCATACATTGTCACCCCATGTATTATTCTCAACGCAAGTATTTTTACAGCATTTATTCGGCTCTTATCAGTCGTTTTCACATCCACGTTTCACTCCCATACATCAAACTTGTCATCAAATAGTATTATGATCTGGTTTAAGAAACTATTTATTTAATTAACACTTCATTGCAAAAACAATCAGGGGGCGTATTGCCAGGCGGCAATCTTTTCCAACCAACCAGACGAAAAGTAAATAAAGCAATTTACATGGTCCCAAAAAATATTTAAAAGATTATTCATAATTATGGGCATACCACATGTTGAAGAAAAAGTGTATATATGTTTTAGTGTCTCATTGACTTCGTTACTTATTCTGTCATACATAGTCACTCCATGTATTCTTCTCAATGCACACATTTCTACAACATTTATTCGGCTCCTCTGTCCTTTTCCGCGTCCACGTTTCACTCCCATACATCGAAGTTGGCACCAAAATACTATTATGGACTGTTATCTTACCAGATTTTCATACTATTCGTTTCGAGTATACATGTTTTAATGTCCCATTGACATTGTTTCTTATATATCTCTTAACTCTTCTATCTTCTGAGAAAATACTACCTAAATAGCATAATTCCTCAACGTGAAAAATGTGATAAAAATTGTGAGAAAATATAATATTCAAAACGAATTAACAGAAGCTAACTTGGATATCCAAGTGATTCGTTTTGCTACATATGTAGACGTATCAACATATGTAGAAATTTCAACAGGAGATTTTAGGGATACTGAACATAAGCAACAATCTAAGGAGTGCACGCTTCACGGATGATAAAACATGATTTTCCAGTAAAGTTACTGCCAAGTGGCAATCACACCATAAATTTAATTTTCTTTACCTGCCCACAATGGCAAATTCAGTTTGTCTCAGGGCTGGCTCACCAATTAATTATCTTTATTTAAATTATATTATTTATATTTGTAGCTGTATTTATATCGGTTATTCCAAGTAGAATTAAGAAAATAATGTTGGAATGCAATAATACGAGTAATATTGTATTGTATTGTATTACACTTTCGTTGAATACAGTACAACCTAGCGTGCTTATTGCCATATGGCAATGTCTTCCCGCCAACCAAAAGATGACCTCATGAACTTACGACCTCCGTGGCCTGGTTGTAAGACGCTTGTCTACCGATCGGAAGGTTGCGGGTTCGATCCCCACTGAAACCCAGATTTAAAAGAAATAGATTCCAGTTAGGTTTTCAGTTAGGGCTCATTAAAATATTTCTGGTTGGTTGGAAAAGATTGCCACATAGCAATAAACTCGCCAGGTTAAATTTAAAAAAATATGTTAAAGAAGCCGTATGTGAAAACCAGACTGGAATCCTACACTTTAAAAAAACTGTGTTCTAACGGAAATCGAGCTCGCATTTTCCGGGCTGGGAGACAAGCGTCTTACCACCTAGGCCGCAGAGGTCGTCCTAATAATATCGATACAATGGATTCAGAAAGACTTACAAAACAATATATGTCTAAAATGAATAGCGCGCGAGAAAGACAAAGACACAGGAAAGAATAGAAGGTTCAGTGGGGAAAATATTGACTGAAAAATATAAGAAACACAAGAGCGTGATTTATGAGTGTGGAAGAAATAAAGACTATGTGTGTGGTGATCTATTTTATCTACCTACTCCAAAAGGTAAATGGCATGATCGTAAGTACAAATGTACATTTATAAAAAATATATCATACTGCGTCCTCTATGTTTTTTTTAAATTATTAAATGTTCGTTCTATGGCAAGTTTATTGTCATGTCAACAATTCTGCCGACCAATAAGATAGATGCTAAAGTAACCTTAATTGAAAACCAAACTAGAAACCTTTTTTTTTAATGGGTTCGAACGGAAATTGATCCGCAATATTAGGGTTGAAAGACAGTCGATTTACAAACAACTCCACGGGGGTGTCGTATACTCTTATTATTTTAAGAATGATTATAAGAAATCTAGTAGCTATATATTTTGCATACATATAATCAATTTTTTCATTCATTTTATTAAAAAAAACATAGTATTTAAACAAAAAGTAGATATTTCTTTACATATTAATCCATTACACAAGTTTGAAAATATTTCATTTTTAATACAACTGAAGTGCACAATTTTTAGATAAAATTACCATATATTATTTCATTCATTTTATAAACAAATAAAACAAAATGTTTAAACAAAAAGCAAATCTCTCTTCACATCTTAATATACTTATAATGTTCGAGAATATTTCATACTTAATGTAACTGGATTATACAAGTTTTGAATTTATATTTTCGTTTTGCAGTCGTCCATTATATTACTAATTTAATTGCACTATCAAACACTTACAATGTAGCAGATAAAATAATTATTTCATAAGATATAGCATTAATAAAAATATCGCCGTTTATTCGTTTAGTTCTCTTTTTTATGTCTACTATATACCGGCGTTGTTTTAAAGAGTATAGGTGAGAGTTTACACTGTCCTCGGACCTAGTAATCGAGCTTTTGAGTTCATTATCACTGCATGTATTTCAGTGCACTCATTTCTACTGATTTATTCGGTTAATATCAGGTTTTTTTTTCAAAAAAGAAATTAAAAATATCGGTTTTGTGAACATCTCATTGTTAACATACATATTTGAGTAGGTACGTACATACGTATGTAAAAAATGAAATGTTTAAATAAAACGATATTTTAAATTTATTTTTTGAAAAAAAAACAGACAGGATTACTAAAAAAATGAGATGAATTACTAAAAGAATGAGATGTTCAAAAAAATATTTTTACTTTTTTTTCGATTCTAATGAATAACTACCATAAACAATATTTTGAAAGTTTATTTTGTTACAAAACCTTTATTGATTGTATTCATTGTTTTTGTTTTAAGAGTGACGACTTTCCCAAATTGTTAAATAAAATATAAAAGTTGTTTTGTTCCGAATGGTCACAATTTATTAATGAGAAAAATCGAAGATGTTTACACATCCTTGATGTAAAAGATTAGTCAACGCTAATTTTCCACGAAGTCTTTATATGAAAAATACTCTCCTGAAATCCATAATGAGCATAACATTATCTTTGAGTTGAAGGATGCCGACATTTACTGAAGCTTTAAGAAACAAAGTTGCTCCAAAACATAGTTTACATACATATATACCATCACGCTATTTGCCTGTCGGGGTAAGCAGAGAGGACAGAGCGCCAGACTTCTTATTTCGACACACATCCTTACCCACACAACTTCTACGATTTCTCTGGCTTTTTGCATTTCTTTTAAAATATCGTTTACCAGGCCTTTCTCTACCACGCGTTTCACTCACATTTGTACTATACACGCATATTTATTTCGTTAGTCAATTCGTTCTATATTCCCAAACCATCTCAGAGTATTCATCTTACTGAACACATTAGTATAAAGTGTACATTCTTCTTTAGTCACTTCCTTCATTATTATGTCATCGTGTACCCTTCTAAGTGCAAGAATTTGTATGATATTTATTCGGTTCTTTTTTCACATATACAAGTACCCGGCGGTAAGTAATACACATCGTTTGTAGAGCGTCGTCTCTGTCGCATGATGCGCAACCGTATCGTGACTACGATACCGGGCTGTTAGCGCACCGTGCGACAGAGACAACGCTCTACAAACTATGTGTATTACTTACCGCCGGATACTGTACGCTAATTTCTAAGCATATGCTGATACTGACATAAGAAATTGGGTGTTCAACAAAAAATTTGAACATTTCAGTTTTACGAGTAATGTGCTGCTTATCGATTATTCTATTTTGTCTGCGTACTTCCATAGCGACGAACAAATAACAATATTTTTTAAACACATTTTTTGTTATTACTTTGTTGAGCAGGAATATTGTAACTAAGCTTTTTTTTTATTAAACAAAGTAAAATATTGTACAAACCTTTGTCAAGGCTATACCTATATACAAATTTATTACTTAACTAATCTTAATTATTTGTTATAATTTATGAACTTAATCTTATTTTCCTACATGTCATTTTATTTTATTTTTTACAATCTTAATATATGATTTCTTAGAAATAATTAACACCTACATACTACTTATAACTAGATAACAATTCTTACACTAATTATTTAACAAAAGTTCACTCGTTCAGGCTACTTGTATTCCACCACATTCACACAGACTCAGAATTAAATTACCTGTTGTTTTTTTCACAAATGATGTATATTTCTTGTCATGTATAAAGCAAATAAATTAAATAAATAAATAAAAAGGATACTCAGTGGCACTTTAGCCATTTTCCATACTTAAAATGGCCCTCAGTCGAAAATCCTTACGTACCACTGCTCTAGATCTCGAGTACATTTTCTTAAAATCGCTTTCTCCGTTGAATAAATATTTTGATTCCAAAATATAATAAAGCCTTAAATAAGATCCTTGATCGGTGCCCCACAGCGGCGAATTCTCCGATAAAGCTCAGCTAGAATTACGATGTGTTAGATTGATTATCAGGCACATGTGAAAACACAGTTTTATGATTGTGAATACTGCCGGTATTTTATTTCAAACAAGACTTGAATCCGAAGTAATTTCACGCGATTGTGATCCTTAAACAAGGTATCGTTGAAGTCAGTTTTATCCTGCTTATACGGGAATAAATAGCGTGTAATCTTATTAGTCGGTGGGCACGGATTTTTGATACGGCAATAAGAATTTATTACTTTCAAACACAATAAAACGGGGAGTTTGATAAAACTCAAAGCCTTAAGAGGTGCATTTTATATCTTAATACTTTGAGCGAAGAGTAGATCCTGACATCAATCTATCTCTCTTTTATAAATATGCGGATTGCGATTTATTACGTATGTGGTACGTAGAATGTTAATTTTCCATGCCTTCACACTGTGGAACACGTTACCACCTGCCGTGAGACTCTCACCCTCATTGAAATGCTTCAAACAGCGACTTAAAAAATATTACATTTCTCTTAAATGACAACGTCCTATTCTCAACGTTCAACGTACTTTAATGACAACGTTCAACGTTCCAACGCTAAATGCCTACATTTACCACTGTATGATATATAAATATATCGTACAGTGGTAAATGTAGGCATTTATCACTGTGCGATATATTTTTTATACTCTAATAACTCCATACATAACTTGTTCCCTGCCCTGTACTGCGTTAAAATATATTTTCTCTATCATACCATACCTCCAAAAAACATATATGCTTTCCAGATAATGATATTCCTGCTTACTCTAGCCTTTCTTATATTAAAAGTACGTGAAGTTAATTATTCATTGAGGAATTCTGCTATTTGGGTAGTATTTTCTCAGATGATGGGAAAGTTAAAAGAAATATCGAATGACGTGTGGCGATAGTAAATAGTCAATGGAGCACTTAAATATATATTTTTTCATACCGAAAACTATCAACATTAGCAAAGATGATAGATAGTTCGGTATATTAGTATCAATTTTAATGTATGGAAATGAATCGTGGACACTACTGAATGGAGCAGAATAAATTATGTGGAAATGCGAGCACTGAGAAGAAGACACGGGGTGATAGAATACGGAATAAAGTTATTAGGGATTGATGTGAACTTAAGGGTAACGTGTTTAGTAAGATAAAAAAGAACAATGTGAGATGGTTAGGGCATGTAGAACGAATGAATGAAGAAAGATTAACAAAACAAATTTATAGTGCAAATGTGAGTGGAAGGCGTGGTAGATAAAGGCTAAGAAAAGTATGTTTGGATCAAATTAATTAATTTATATGTTTATAACAAGATATTTTTTAAATACGTAATTTGTTATAAAAAACAGGTAATTTAATTTTGACACTTTTTAATAGATCTGGGTTTGTTATCTTTCATTTGTTATTCCCCAGTAAACTAGGTTTTTGCCTGTATCTTACTGAAGACATATAACATGAAAAAATAAATTAATATTCCTTTACAATTTTTATAATACTACACCACATTGTATACTCTCATAAACTCGACAAACAATGACACTCTATTTCATATGCATATATCACGCATTTTCAACGTTTTCTTCTTTCAAAATATCACGTAATCAATGATATTTAAAAAAAACGTAGAACGTCAGAATAATCAAAGGAGTTGTATTAGAAGGTGTACGGATAGAGCTCATTGATATTTTTTAGTTGATTGGAAGATATTTCCACATGACCATTAACCCCTCAGGTTATATTTTTACAGCGAAAGTGTCAAACAATACTATTAGAATTTAACTTTATGTATTGTGACTACCATTCAACGGTGTGTTGCTCCTATATCTAACGATGTTCAGTAATTTTAATTATTTTATCAACTTTAATATAAGCCTCAATTCTAATAAATAGCAAGTTATTTAGGTAAATACATTATATAACATACCGTCAAAGGACTCATCCTAGAATTTCCGAACTATAATATTATATATAATTCTTTATTATGTATTACAACTATCGTTGTACATAGTTAAAACTAGCGGGGTTTTTAAAAAAATCTGAGTTTAACCCTCCTGTCCTGTGATGTGTAACTAGTACACATTGCTTCTAAAAACTTTAATATCTCTATAAATATAACAAATACTGGGTTCACATTTTCCAGTATTCCACCGTTTACGCATTTACGCATTGAATGAAAAAATAATATTAATAATAATTAGCACTTATCGGCCACATCAGAGATATTTTGTGAAAATCGGGAATAAATTCACCAATACAATCAAACGTGTGACGTAGGTATATTCATTCTAAAAAACCGCTATGGGTGAGGAAGCGACACTATTCACGTCTCACTCTCACTCTACTTCGGTATATGGGAACGCAAGAAATAAAATCTCAGTTCGCTCGCTTCTCTCGCTCAGTAGCCAGTGGGCTTTCGTTCGAGGTGGTCGCTTCGCCCGTTTTGTGAACGTCGTCCGATGTTTTTTTTTCATGTTTTCAGAAATTTTATTTCAATTATTATCACTTTTGACTTTAAATTTAATTAATTTAAGCGATTGGCTATGAAAATTCTTAGTTTTCCGATTTTAAATCGCTCATTTTTACATGTGTATTGAATACACATCACCGGAACGGGCGGATTTTTTTAGCACAGGAAGGTAAAGGTTAAGAATTGAACCCGCAATACCCTGGTTGGAATCAGCTATCCTCCCGAGTGAGCCTCGGGGGTTGTCATTCTTTATTAGTATTTGATATTAAACCTTCACATTTTTAAAATTACATTTGTATTTTTTCGCTTGAGTCAATTTATTGTATATTACATCATCGTCAAGACACCTGAACTGTTTAATTTTTATATCACATGTTTTTTAGTCCAACTGAAATACTTTCTAAGACGCTGGCAATCTGCACTCAACAAACAAAATCTGTAATAAACAACGAACTTAATCTTTCGTCAAAAACGCTGTCAAATACGTACATTTCTTCCAATGACATACTATATTATTCACTGCCAAGAAAATATAATAAATTGATAAGGCCTCTCGTCCTCCTCGTCTCGGCAGAGGGACTTTATCAAAATTTTGACATTTTGCTGAGACACTCCGCGTCCGGTCAGTCAGATGACACATGTGGAGGTGGGCACTTCCGGTGCTGCGAGAGCAACATGGCGGAACGGCTGTCCCCACACCCCACCACCCGCCCCCTCCCACTATCAGGTGGTCGAGATTCGTTTCCGTTTCCGGCCTCTCTCCAAGCGAGACTAGTGGGCGCGGGAATGAGTTAAAAGCCAGTCAAATGTACAGTGAAGTCACAGTTATCCGTTAATCAACTGCAGATATTATCATCGTTCAACATCTGTGTGTGTAGTGTCGGTATTAATACGATCTCAAATAGTTTGCTGTAAATTAGGAACTACAGGAAAATAAGTCTTCAAACGATGAATCTAGTTCACTCAGCGCGACTGTCGAACGAATTTTCATGAGTTATCAGATGTGCGCCATCCTTATTTACGTTTAAGAAATAATAAAAAAATATTACATTACTCACCATATTCCTTCATCCTATTTTTTTCATTGTGTCCTTTTCTTATCATTAAAGGAATTATTTTCCCTTACTTCTACCATTTTTAGTCACTTCTTTACTTTTTTTATCAAACTAATACAACTTAATGTATCTAAGATGAGCTGATTGATTGTAAGAAATTACTGTATATCAATGAGCCCGCTAGTTGTGTCATGTATAACCAAGTACACAAAAGAATAAAATTAAATAAATATTTCTCAATATGTTAAGTGACCTCTGGAATGAGAATATACTTATATTCATGTCATTTGCAACTCGGATTTATACTCGTACGTGTCTACAATTACCATCACCCGTTGTAGCAACAATGTTTAGTGTTTTATATTATTATTTGGAATCGATCCCGAAACACGAATAAAAGATAATCACCACCAAGAACATCTTATATCTACGAGGGTCATCCAGAAAGTAAGGTTACAACATTTATGTAGGATCAAAAAATGCTTGTATTTAATTGAAATTCACAGGATACTTCACAAATACTCGTATATTAATCTATTTTTCAACGTAATCGCCGTCGAGATCGAGATTACGTTGAAAAACGCCTCGTCGTGAGTATCAGTATGGGCTTCTCTGAATAACCTAACCCACTTCGTGACATGTTGTCAACTCATCACATCACTACCATAAACTTCCACGAGCTTCCGATTGATATTCGCGGCGGTATTGTTCTGCAAAGTCAAAAAACTGATGACCGCGCGGGTCTCGCACGGACAAGAGGTGGCGGGAGCGCACGACGACCTCTCCATCGGAAGAATTTACTGTGACTGAACAAAATTACCGACAAATACGCGGGACCAAATAAACTGACCGTTAGGATCCCCCCTACACGCCAGGTGCACCAACTTTGAAACGAAAAAATTCCCCCGGCCTCAGGAGCCCTTGTAAATTTAGTTTCTGGATGACCCTCGTAGTTTTTTTTTCATTATCCTCTAATGTTAAGTCAAAGTTTGCTAAAGAGATGGTTATACTCGTAATATGTATTATTTAAGTATTATGTATAAATAAAAGCCTATAAATATTACGCAAAAAAAATTTCAGTGCTTTGAACATTTGGATGGACTTGTGCTATGCTTAAACGCCAAAATACGGAGATTGCCTTTTGGCATTTCCAGTTCATTGCTTCTCCTTCTTCACGTCGTCCTGTACTGTTCATGCCGTAAGACTCTGGGACTAATTCTCGTTCACCGTGGGACTCTTACACTCGTTTTCTTATTTAAAACAGCGACATAAAAAACAATACATCTTCGTTCAATGATGAAATTTGTTTCACCACAACTCTTGTTTTCTTATTACTTTCCATATTCCTTCTACTTTATTTATTTATTGTTTTTTTTCTTAACATTTAGGTTTATTTTATGTTTGAAAATAATACTTGGCCCTAATCCGCTTAACTCTAGTCTGGTTAGTAAGAAGAAATTGCTATTTGATCAAAAGCTCGTTATTTGTATATTATTTAAAACAAGCATTAGATTATAATATTTTTTCCTTATCTAAAAGTATAAATTCGCTTAAGGCTAGCACAATATATTGTGTAAGTATGCGTATATAAGTATATATAGAATAAAATGCTTCATTATGTTGTCCGTTTTGTCCTGTCCAGCAACGCTCAGGAAATGGATTCTGTGTGACACGCGTCAGAGGTCTTCTACCCTCCACCCGTCAAGGGAGGAAGCGACCTTCCTCTACTTCATCTATCCCTCCATCCATCACCCCATCTACACATATGTACTTCTATGAGAAGCAATGTAGAAACCCAATTTAGCTATCATCGAGCAGATATGTAATTTAATTTCCAATAAAAATAAGAACTGCCCGCTGTCTCTCCTTTTTCCTGTTTTTTAACCATTTTTGAGTCGTAGTCCACTCGTGAAGTTGCCAAGTCTAATATTTACATTTTGTTCCCTCATATGGTTCTTATTCCTTTTACATTTACATTTGACAACCATGTGGAAGGTATCCGTCCCCGATTATTTTTACCAATATCAATTTTAGAAGACTACATGGAATGACAATACATGACAGAATACGGAATGAAGTAATTAGGGATGACTGTGAAGTTAAGGCTGATGCATTAAGTAAGATAGTTTGAACAAGTAGAACGAATGAATAAAGAAAAAATGTGATAAAGAAAGACCAATTAATATGGCCGGGTAAAGCGAATAATATTTTGAAAGAAGGAAATATAAAAAGCAAGATAAATCCTAGGAATTGTAATAAAAGGAGGCGAAATATGTATGTCTCGATAGCAACGTCTAATGATCTGTCCTCTATGCCTTCTCCGACAAGGAAAGGGTTTAATATATATATAATTTTATGAGCAGAATTGCAAAAGTTGAGTTGTCCAAACAATCAATAAAATTTCCAACTATTCGTAGAATAGAGAGAAGATGATATACTAAGGTTTCTTTGTTGTTCATCTTTCTTTGGAAAGTTTTCTGCAGTTTTCTTAGCAAATATGTTTTTTTAACAATACAGATATAGAAAAATACGCTGCAGCAACCATATTCATAGCCTTACACATTTTTTTACATATATGGTTGGACCAAGTGAATGAAATGTGGAAAAAGGAAAGGTTAGGAGTGTGAGAGTTCTGCGCCCTCAGCGGGCTCCAAATGCAAGCATTGCTTTCTAGTTTGCTACGGATCAATGAATTAAACAACGTTTTGAGCACCATTTAGTTTTCAAAAGACTTAAGAGATTCTCATTATTAATCCTAGAATTTTATTATCTGAATTGCACATAATTTTTATGTGAGGACCAAATGCGAGATTGCTGTGGAACAAGACACCCAGATCTTTAACATTGTATAGATTCTAGTGAATATCTATGAAAATTCAACACGTGAGAGTTGGATAGAAAGGTGTGGAAATCAGTCTTCTCTACTTACCCCAGAACATACATGATGTGATGGTAGGTTAAATACGATATGAAATTATATTATTTATTTTTAATTCAACAAGTTGTTAAATCTGAATTTGATTTGAAGAAACACATCATTAGATTTTTTAGCACCTCCGCAAAGTCAAACCGAGATCAAATAATTTCCAATCATAAAAATAATCGTAGAATGTAAAATTATTACTGAAGAGTTATTAAATCCTCCTTTTAGCTCATTAAATAAGTCGTAACTTTTCCTAATGAGCTTTTCTGAAAATAATGCATATTTATATGATTATTATGGGTAAAAATAACAGAGTCGGCTCGTTTCAAGAAACAGTATATTATATTTCTGGAATTCAAATAGTGTATCTTTATATACAGGGTACCTAATGTTACCTTCTGAAGGAGAGATACAGGGAATTACTACTAGAAAAATATATTAAGTTAGTATGTAATCGATTTTCATCAAAAGTAGCAAAAATGACAACGCCTCCTAAAGCAGTATACGTTATCCTCTGTCCTGTGAACTGTTCTTCCAATCCTATACTTCCAGCACCCCGAGGTCCTTTTCTATTCCACTCAACCATCAGAGCCGCGGTCTACCTATGCTCCTTCTTCCATCTTGTCTGGTAAAGATCCAAGTTTTAAAGGGTGTTTTTTCGATCCAGTCCAAAAATTAAAGTCTCCCTAAAAGCTAGAAATATCTTCATTACGACGTGTTACACATATTCCGTCTATTTGAACTGTTATAAACACTTTCCTTAGAATTCTGCATTAAAAATCAACTCAGCATCCACATCTCGGATCCATATAATAAAACATAATTTGTTATTTATTTTATGGTGAGGTTGTAGTAAGATTGGGCTTTGCAGAAGAAGGATAATAGAAAGATTAATGTTGTGGAGATGCGTGCACTAACGAAAAATTTTGGAGTATCAATTCTGGTTGGTTGGAATAGATTGCCGCCTGGCAATAAGCCCGCCAGATTGTATTGCAATAAAAGTGGTAAATAAAATAAATAAATGTTTGAGGGAAGGCGGAATGAAGAAATCAGAAATTAATGCATAGATTAAATGGATGTGTAAGTAAGATAAAGAAAGGACCTTTAATATGGTTTGGACATGTGTAGAGAATGCACGAGGAAAAATGATTAAGCGAATAGAAATATCATATGTTAGGTGCAAGGTGTGCGTGGAATATGTAGACAGAGGAAAACGTATCTAGACCAAATGGGCCAGATTTTGAAAGAACTTAGATAGAAAAGTGTGAAGATCTGTTTTATCTGCTTACCCCGCAAGGAACACGGCGTGATGTTATGTATGTATGTGTATGAGTTTTTATAATATTTTTAATTTTCCCTAATTCGGATCTGTACAAAATATTATTGTATGTTTAATGGATATAGTAATAATTTTAAATCTATCAACAGGTATGAAACAAGAATATTAAAAACAGTAAACTTCAAATCATATTATGTTTATTTTATTTAAAGAATATTCAATTTGTTTTCCAATACTAATAAACATACTTAGTTCTCCAAAACAAACAATAAAAGTGTTTTTATTGGCTCGTCCACCCGAGTTGGAGCATAAATGAATCATAAATTGTTGAGTTTTTAAAAAACACAGTTTTTTCATTAAAAATAAATGTTTTGTTCAATTTTTATTAAAACCATTTAAGCTTACAAAATTCCTAATTAGAATTTTACACCTTCGAGTTTTAAAAGTATCGAATATATTAATTGGAATTTTCAAGTTTAACATACACACCATTACATAATTTCCATGTCGAGGTTGGCGAGGATGGAACACCACACTTTCTTACCACTACCAACTTCCTTTGCTTCCTCTAATTCATACAAATTCTCATTCAATTTTTCCGATTTTCTTTCTCATTACCTTTTCTTCGAATAATTTCTTTTTTTATTTGTATAACTATGTTATGTTTATTTTCTTTGAATGATTGAACTCGGGACGAGAAATTAAAAAAAAAACAGAAATTTTGAGATATTGAGAAATATGTTAGAAAAGTACTTTTTTTGATAACTTAAAAATTAATAGGTGTATAGAAAAACAAGATTATAGTCCAACTTTGATGCATGTGAGTGAAATGTAGACGGAGAAATGTTGAAAGGAGCTGAATAAATGTTGTAGAAATGCACGGACGGAAAAGAACAAGTGACAGAATACAGAATGAAGTGATTAGAGATGATGTTGACTTAAGGTTCATGTGTTTAGTAAGATAAAGAAGAGCACTCTGAGATGGTTTGGGCACGTAGAACGAATGAATGGAAAAAATTGAACAAAACAAATATATATATATATATATATTGCAAATGTGAGTAGGCGTGGTAGAAAAATACCAAGGAATGTATGGATGGATGAAGTGAATAATATTTGGAATTAAGAAAACGTAAGAGAAAGTCAGAGAACTCGTAGGAGTTATATGACAATGTGTATGTTTGTAAAAGAGGCGAAGAATGTGTGTAGGAAGACTGGTCCTCTGTCCTCTCTGCCTACCCCGATGGAGAAATGCTTTGACCGTATATACAGTATGTTTGACAAAAACGTGTACGGCGAAACCCGAAAAACTATTTGGGATAAGGCAAAAAAAAATGCAGACATATGTTACTACGTGATATAGTAAACAGTGATGCTTTATTATTAATAAATTGTCCAGTCGCCTTCACTAGTAATAATTGTCCGGCATCTCCGAGGCATCCTTTCTACAAATTTTATAGCATAATCTTGGGGCAAAGACTTCCATATAAGTCGAATCTGTCGAAATAACTGCTTGACGTTCTAGATCTTTTTCCCTCGGAGCTTGAACTTCATGAGTGCCCAAACTTTTTCGAAATCCTTCTGTTACAGATTCTTCTTTTTTCTTACTCATTTATTTTCCTTGATTCAAAATTTCATTAATTTGGTCTAACTATACAAGTTAAAAAATCACGTTTTATGAGGTTTAATTGTAAAAAACAATGCCCATTTTCAAATTAATTTTTTACTAATCGTGGCTAATGCTTTAAATATTTTCCTTAGTAATTGTTGTTTTTATTAAATAATTCAACTAATGAGACTTAACTCGTTGATAATTTTAATATAAAAGTATCCGTTTTATGAAATTGAATTCATTTACATATGCGTTAGATACATTAGTATAGATTACAAAGTATGATGATCTATCTTCCATGTCTACCCCAAAGGAACATGGCATGATGCAATGTACTCGTATATAACAAACATAGAATTTTAAGAAAGTAGAACACACTTTTTTGTAATACCAGTTACAGTGTTGAATAGCGGACACGGAAAATGAATATGAAAAATTAAAAGCCATTTCGAAACCTGTCGGAAATTGAACCCATGACTCCTGGTTACTTAACTAGCATGCTAACCATTGGGCCATAATTATGTCATACTACGTAAATATTATGTATTTATTTATTTAACTCTTTTTGTAACAGTCTGTCAGGAGTATTGCCAGGTGGCAATTTCTTCCAACCAACTAGACAAAATCAAATGAAGGAAGTACATAGTCGCAAAACTTATTCATATCATACCTTGTAAAAGATCCATGAACACAAAATATGTGCGCTTATAGTATATACATTATAAAAATAAAAGAGAGATATCATCAATCAAAGGGAAAAGGAAAGGATGGATGAAAGGAAAGGAAAATCGGGAATGAAACACGTTACGGCTTGAAATTAAGAATTTTTCAGTTAATTTTTTAAACATGTCAGTCATGTGCTGAGTCTAACATTAACTTGTATGGTAACTGGTTCCAGAAGACGTCTCACTGCATGGACAGCTAAGAACAACGTAAAAAAAGAAAAGCGGTGAACCGGGATAGCTATGTATGTTGTAATAAGAAAAATCTTTATTTTTCCAAAAGTTCCACCCCTTTTATTTTCTATAATTAGGTACCCTAACGGGGGTAAACAATGACCATCCTCCCTAACGTCCTGCCCCTATTCCGATACCCCTCCTCCAATAAGATTTACCGCTAGGTCTGGATGACCGCAGGAATTCGTTGCGAATGGCCGCGCAGTTATAAATTTGGCACATTAGCCGTATAACGGCCGCCGTTAAGCCGTTACGGCAACGGATTCGATATCCAATAGCGGCGACCTCTATTGAGATGCGATTTATTTCGTTACTTGGGGGTATTGAAACGGTTTATAATTCAAATATATACTATATATTTTAATTTATTTTATTCAAACCAATACTTTTTAAAACCTTGGTTTTTCTTCGTTTTCAAATACCTTTATTTTTAAATTTATTTAAATTTTATCTTACCTACTTTACGATGGTAACACTTTTCGTATTACGGATACTTACAAAGTCTGTAAATATTACTGGGAAGAACTTTTCTCAAAAATAAAGAACCGATATTTATTTGTTTGAGTTAATCTAAGGTGGTATTTGTGGATTTCCTTTTTAATTTTTTCCTGCTTCCTATTTATGTTTTGTTCTTTTTGTTCTTAATCTACATATGCAAGGGTATGGGCTGAGAAACATCTGGTGTCCTCGCGGCTGGGCTCACCCTATATTGGTGGGGTATATCTTGGTGGAGGGGGGGGTGTCATGGGAAGCCCAGACCTTTTGATAGCTTCTCTCCTAAATATATTTTCTACTATTTATGTGTTTTTGGAATGTATTTAAATATATTATGTACATACTAACACATGTTGCTATCAATATATATATATTTATTTATTGAAAAATGAATATATCAAAGACAAAATTTATGATTGTTTAAATAATCTATAAACATAGGTACGCTTTTATATAATATAAATAATGAAATTCTTCGGCGAGTCCTATAAAATAAGTAAATATCTGAGTTACTGGCTATATAGTCAATGGACCATTCAACTGCAAAATGGATTTAAATTTCGACTTATAAGAGTATCTGCGAATTGTAAGATGATACATTTTCTCAGCAGTTGTTTATGTTATTGAATTAAGAACACTCTTTTAAGGATTTGTGAAATCTCAAAGGAAAGACAAGTTAATAGTGATATGTATATTACGAGTAGTAACATACAGTAGGTAAATGTTACAAAAATCAGGTTTAATTCTTTTGAGCAGTGTAACAATATACGTTTGAAGCTATGGCAAAACTGTATAATACTGAATTTATGTTCACTGTTAAGCAGGAGTTTTTATAAGGAGACATTATCAATTATTATTTGAGGGTCCAACCCTTGTTTTATTGCATCAGTTAAATAATATTTGATGCATTGCTCTCTGCATCGCTCTTTTACATTATTCTAAAATATATCCGTACTATATATACTTTGATGCATTGAGTCAAACGTGGGCGTGTAAAAATACTGGTAGGTGCCAAATAAATGCTGTAGAAATGCGTGCATACTGGTAGGAGCTGAAGAAGAATACATGGAGTGACAATGTACGACAGAATGTGGATAAAGTGATAAGAGATTAATGTAAACTTAAGGCTGATGTGTTATGTAAGATAAAAAAGAGCACGCTGATGCGATTTGAACATGCTGAACGAATAAAGGAAGAAAGGCTAACAAAACATATATACAGTGCAGATAGGAGGGAAAAGTGTGTGACAAGAAGACCAAGAAAAGTATGATTAGATCAAATTAGTGATATTTTGAAAGAAGGAAACCTTGAAAGTCAGAGAAATCGTAGAAATTGTATGAGAAAGTGTATGGATATAGACGAGTTAAAGGATGTAAGTGGAGATAGGAAAGTCTGGCGCTCTGTTTTCTCTTTCTACCCCAAAAGGAAGATAGTGTGATTGTATGTTTGTATGTAAAAATATATTCGGGTCTCAAATAATCATTGCACCGATGTCGTTATCCTTGAGCTTCCATTGGTTCTAAGCCTTTGTATTGTAATAATAGCAGTCCCTTAAAAGTATTGGGTACATAACAAATCATTTTGGGCATCACCAAGAAAGTAGAGCCTATGAAAAGGTGACGCTGCAAATATTCCTAAGTGTCTATGCTGCGAGTCATTTCTCTTTTTCCGTGATATCGGATCATATGTATCACCACTATTCTTTTTACACTCAGGTGTGTTGCCACCGGAGAGGGAGTCCTTTTGGGCAGTCCTTCTTTGTCATTATATGACGTCGCACTCATAAAAAAAATAAAGAAGATTACGATCATCTAGTGTAGATCACGCTGGTTGGGTACTTATTTTACCCCTCATAACAGCGTGGGTGGAGGTGGGATCGAACTGAACTGACTATTCCTAAATATCCCTTAAGTTGAAAAAGTCCGTAATAATAACATCATAAACCGAATAGTTAAAGAAAAAAAAAGCTTTATTTATCATGAAAAAGACGGAGTTAGATTACTTGTACACGTAATGCGAGGAGAAAACATAAGATTTTACGTATCTTGTTAATCATTATGTTATGCTTAGAATAACTTATAATACCTTACAGTATTTTGATACATTTTAATTATTATCAAATATGTAGTTGCTAATAATAAAGGTGTTTCGTCAATTTAAAGATTTGGTCCAATTCCCAATTTAGTGAAATTTTAGTGAGGCGTAATAACTCACTAAATGGGGATATAACGTATATCTTACTTATTTTTATTATTATTATAGATAAGCGTGATATAAATCATAAATAAAGGCTAGCTCGCTCAAGTCAATGTTTTTTTTTTTCATTTTCAATAATAAAAGTGGAATTTAAATAGCACCGTTTGGAGAGTAAACTCTTCTCAAGGGGCACTCCAAGTCAGAACTCATTCCCACTATTATTGACAGATTAACAATATCACAAATAAAACATGCTTAAGATAAGTGTAAATATAGGAAGGTAGTGGCTTCGCCCATTCGATTTAGTAGTTCCCCGCATCTGCATAATATTAGATTGTTATAATTTAATGAGCATTCAGAAAAAAATATATATCCCACCTTTTCTTACTGAGGTCACATTTGAGCATGCTAAGATTGAAAACTTGAACCTTTGTCAAATGTTCCATTGTGAAAGAATTTCTAATGCGCGTCCAATTTTTTTTAATTACTCCTTACTGCGAACATCAAAATCGTCTTTTATCACCATGAATATATCTAGTTAATACAAAATGAGGGTTAGTAATACATATAACAGTATTATTACCATCATCTATAATAACTTCCCCAGCCGAAAAGAAATCCCCCTTCATGATAGCCACGAGTATGTCAATCTGCTGCATCATCTCGCGCAAATCTCGTGGTGAGATAATTGCCATGCACTGGCTTCTCTCCCCAGACTTCCCAGCTTCCCCAGACTGCGTGGTAATTGTGGCCACCTCCAATTATCCTGGCTTTGGCTAATTATACACATCACTAATGCGAACCCCCACATATCTGCAATCCCCTGTCTGTCAAATCAAGCAAAAACAGAAGTCGTGGAAGTTGTTAATTAATCCATTTATTTGGACTTAATAACGGATCTCGGATGAGAGATAAGTATCTTCATTTATTTAATTTTTGCTAATGGAATTTGTTTATGTTAAAATATTCAACTTGTCTACCGTGTAATTAAATTAATTAATTAAACTGACAGAAAATGAGAAAATTGGAACTGTTTTCAATTGGTTTCAATTTAAATTTTTAAGAAAAATCTTCTAATGAGAACGAGATATGTTTTTTAATTTATACTTATTTTAATTTTCAACAACTCGTCTCCTTACAAGAAAAAAAAACGGTTTATTTGACTGGTGAGTATTTTAATAGTTTGTTTTCGACATAAATTCCATATTGTGTAAAATATTCATGCTTTCGAATTAACCTTTTAAGAAGTTGTGTATTTATTAATTCGAAATATTAGGTCCCCACATACGAAACCGGCGTTTTGCCGTACTTG
Source organism: Odontocerum albicorne (assembly GCA_949825065.1). Lineage (NCBI taxonomy): Eukaryota > Metazoa > Arthropoda > Insecta > Trichoptera > Odontoceridae > Odontocerum > Odontocerum albicorne. Next base: position 13,765,496 of record OX463841.1, read on the forward strand.
CAACTTTGATCTCAAATATCTTCTCTTTGGTTAGGAATTTCAAACTCAAATTTATACAGCTATTTACTCAAGTATTTGTGTTTCGAAAATTATAATTCATTTGTTTTTTCCTCAATTGTTTTTTTTTCTTTGCGTCACTCAGTTTACAAAATGGAAAACTTGAAATATCGCGTTATTTACGAGTACGAGTTCCACCGTGGCACCAATGCTGCAGAAACGGCTCGAAGGATTAATGATGTGTATGGCGACGGTGCCGCAAAAGAAAACACAGTGCGTTTTTGGTTCCAACGTTTTCGTTCTGGAAATTTCGACCTGCAGAACAAGCCCCGTGGAGAAAGTTGATAATGAAGAATTGAAGGCTATTGTGGAAGCAGATCCATCGCAAACCACGTCCGAGTTAGCCGCAGGCTGCGGTGTTAGTGATAAAACTGTTTTAATCCACTTGAAGCAAATTGGGAAGGTGAAAAAGCTTGAAAGGTGGGTACCTCACGAATTGAGTGAAGCAAATCAACAAACGCGCGTTGACTGCTGCGTTGCATTACTCAACCGGCACAATAATGAAGGGATTTTGAATCGAATCATTACCTGTGATGAAAAGTGGATTCTGTATGATAATCGGAAGCGCTCATCGCAATGGCTGAACCCTGCCGAACCAGCCAAACCATGCCCCAAGCGAAAATTGACTCCAAAAAAGTTACTTGTGAGCGTTTGGTGGACTAGTGCTGGTGTCGTTCACTACAGCTTTCTTAAATCTGGCCAGACGATTACGGCAGATGTCTATTGTCAGCAACTGCAAACCATGATGGAAAAGCTAGCTGCTAAACAACCGAGGCTGGTTAATCGCTCTAGGCCACTGCTGCTTCATGATAACGCTAGACCACACACTGCACAACAGACGGCTACCAAATTAGAAGAGCTTCAATTGGAATGTCTAAGACATCCACCGTACTCTCCGGACCTTGCCCCAACAGATTACTATTTTTTTCGAAATTTGGATAACTTCTTGCAAGGGAAAAAATTCAACTCCGATGGGGCAGTCCAAACCGACTTCAAAGATTTTATTGATTCCCGTCCGAATGGTTTTTTTAGTAAAGGGATCGATGAACTACCTATGAGATGGCAAAAGTGCATAGATAGCAATGGTACATACTTTGATTAAATAAATATATTATATTAAAAAAAAATCAACTTTATGTTCCTCCCAAACAAAACGCCAATTTCACATGTAAGGACCCAATATATACGAGTATAAAGCAAAAGCGTAGTAACTTTCAAATTCTCTTTCAAGTCTTACCTTAACCCTCTGAAAATTACCTTAGATATTTTTTACTTTTCTAAGAAGGCAATTTTAACTGCATGATGATTTTCTTACGGATTTGTTTCTATACTAGTAAGGTAATGGGATATTTTTGTTTCTAACCCGTCCTAAAATATAAACATTCTACCACCGAACTACGGAGCGTAATAACTTTGATAAATAATGCAGTGTACTCTTAAATCGAATATTATTAAGGTGAAAAAGAAAGACTGAATATTTTTTTGTTATTTTTAGTTATATTACATATCAGTTATGTGATAAAAAAATCTCAAAGACTTTTCTTCCTTTTCCACCGACTTAGGACATATTTTTTTGTAAATTTATTTAATCTAACATTTATTCTAAAAAAATCAACATTATTTAAACTTGATCAACGTTTTTAGTAGTTTTAAACGATTATCATTCTTGAGTGATTAGAAATTTACATAGTTGTTATTGAACATGATTAGAAAATTAGTTTTACGAATTAACTAGTTATTGTATATAGGATCAATGTGAACGTAAAGCTGGTGTATTTATTGAGTGCGATGAAGAACACTCTGAGATGGTTTGGGCACGTGGAACAAATAAATAAAGAAATGCTATCAAAATAAATATAAAATACAAACGTGAGTGAAAATAGTGGTAGAAGAAAGCCAAAAAAACGTTGGTTGTATCACGTGAATAATATTTTAATAGAATAGAAAATTAACAGGAATCGTGGGAGCTGTTTGAGAAAGTGTGTAATGTGTGAGACGAAATATGTATGTCGAGATAGGAAAGTTAGGCACTCTCTCCTCTCTGCCTACTCCAACATGGAAACAGTGTGATGGTATACATGTATGTACTTACTTATTGTAGTATTGTAATTACAAGTAGATAACGCAATTGAAAATGAGGATCATCTTCTGCGCGAGAGACGGAACATGCGCCTCCTGGAAATAGACTGTCAGGAAAGAAATTAATATTCATTGTGATATACAATGAATAATAATTCCTTTGATTGTAATTGTATAATTGCATATTATTTTGTATGGTGTGTTCAAAATTCAATGAAGAATTAATAAACAATCATCAAAGAAAATTTGAAAAATTTTGATCTCAAAAAAAGGTCGAGTGACAAATATGCGAACGAATAAATAATTAAAAAAAAGCTTTGGGTTTTCTGTTTTAGCAGACAGGAAAATCATTAGAAAAATTATGGAAGGGTGTTGCCAAGCTACCAGTAATATGAAAAGATTTCAAGAAATTTAAAATAATTACTGAAATTGTGATGATATTCTTTCTCAAAATGATTCCGAATTTATAATAGAATTTCTTATAAATATTACCAAATCGCTCTTTTATGTTACGAGTAACTTCAATAGCTTTATAATTTATTTCAATTAATTTACTTACACTGTTTTTTTCACATAAGATAACGGTATAACCCTACCGTTTTCAAGGTGTTCACCTCATAATCAGAGGAAGTCAAACAACACTGGATTATGCCTGGGGTGGCACCGACAGACTAGACGTATCTAATGGTTACAATTCAGACTGAATGTTGGGGGTTGAGGGATGTAGGAGATGATTTCGACAAGCAGTGGTAAGACCTTGGCAACGCATGTGTTTATCAGGGGGTTTTCCAATATACTGACTTCGATATTTTCAAGACCTCTAGTATATCTTACTAGTTGCAACCCGTGAAATATTCACGGAAGTAAAACAAATTTTACATTTATGAAAATATATATTCATAAATGTAAAATTAACTTCGAAATTTAAATCACGGACCCACCGAGATTTAAATTTCGAAGTATTTGCGGAGAGAATGCAAGTATTTCTCTCTCGCTCTCTTGTATTCAAAATTCAATTCTCGTATTCTTTCTTTCGCGACAACCATCGTATGGGTGTTGGCCTATTTATACTATGATTTATTTCCGTAATTATTGATATGCAAGAATTTTGCATCATCGATGGACAATATGTAATTTTCTCAACTATAATAATTGGTTATTTCAGAATAAACTCAAAGATTCATTAAGGTGAATTTATGTTCATGAAGTATTTTTCAAACGGTCTTCCTGTCTTTCATATATACTTATTCTTTAACTGCCACACAACCTTTCAGGGTTTCAAAATAGTCAAAGATGTTTCCTATAATTCACGATCGTTTCCATTCTCCAGTTTCTTCCCAGTCTGCTTCAAATAATTCTGATTAAGTCGTAATACATTAACCAGGAAGCTTTCTTAACTGCCGAGTAAAGTTTTTCTGAAGATTTAGCCTCAAATTTGTTTTTATGAACCAACAAGTTTGTGAGTCACATAAGTGATTAACACTATGTCAATAGAATTGTTCTTGTACTGTTAGGGATGAGGGAGTATTCAGACACTTTTAAGTACTCATGAACATCTATGCTGACAATTTACTAACTGTCATAGTCATATTGTCTACTTAACGGTTTTCCGCAGGATTCACCACTCCCTTCTATCCTGGTATCTTTAATCTTTTTTCCGGTCATTTGATATCTATTGGATGCAACTAGAGCTAACATGGATAATCAATTATAACTTCGACTCCTTTACAATCTATCATTTTCATAACTCTTGTTCTTCTTCAACTTTCTGTAGACTCAAGAGTCTGTTATTACAGGATTATCCTCTTGTGATGCTGAGCTCCAGCTATCTCTCCATCGTTTCGGGGATCTCCCTGGTGGACGCCGTCCATACGGTACCCCATGTAGAGCTATGTATGGGATTCTTGTGGAATTCATTCTCTGTACATGTTGATACCAGTATCGTCGACACTGTCGTCCCCATCTGACCACATCTTGGACCTCACAGACGTCTCGGATTGTGATGTTCCTTACACGATCACGCAAAGTCTTCCCAGTAAAAGCACGTAGAGTTCTCATTTCTCTTATCCTTAGCATACTTTTGGTCTTGACAGTGTCCGCCCTCGCTTCGATGCCATAGGTGAGGATAGGTTGCACACAGGTCTTATAAATACATACCTTGATATCTGTTATCTTGTTAATCATATGTTATTTGACGACCTCCGTGGCCTAGTTGATAAGACGCTTGTGTCCCAGCCCGGAGCTTGTGGGTTTGATTCCCGATGAAACCCAGATTTAAAAAAAAGGATTCTAGTCTAGTTTCCAGGTTGTACCGTATACAACAAAAGTGAAATACAATACGATACCATTTGTCTATACACGCTCTGACTTGTTCAAGCTGAAAACTTTTGAACTTCAGTTGTAGGTATGTGCTCAATTTAAGTAGCTAGTTTAATTTATATATTGAAAAAATAAACAACACTTAAATCTCAACACCTAAAAAAACATACTTTCGAACGTACATTATACGAGTATATTTCAAAATATGTTGTCTGAAAATACCAACGTTTTCTGATTTATACCAATATAATTAATATGATATCCCTTATTTTGAGATATAATCGGCTTGCGGAAGATCATTCTCATCAGAGCTCACCCTTTTTTGGTGGTCACAATGGAGCAATTCTATCGAGCTCCCTCGTTAGTAGCGTTAGCAGCGGCTCGGGAACGGGGCGGGTGGAGTATGCAAATTAGCCGACGATTCGCCAGGTAAGCGCCTCAATAACAACATATCAATTTCGGATAACGGTCTCTTCACGTTGATGGGCATTGTCAAAAGAAATGGAGCCCTTGTTAATACTCGTACAACTAATTCATTATTTAGATTGCTTCTGAATCGGTGAGCAAGTGATGAGAAAGGATAATCAAACTATATTGAACAATACATACTCGTATATTTTTTCTTAAAATTATTTTGTTTATGTTGAATTTTAATTATTAGTTTTATTAAATTAATTTTATTATAAATTTTGATTAAAATCTAAATTCCTCTTTTTTTATTTAATTTTAACATTTTCATTTAAATACACCCGTGGAACAATACTAAATGTTGAAGAAATACGTGCACTCAGAAGAATACATGGAGATACAATATATAACAGAATACGGAATGAAACTATTAGGCTAAGGCCACACCAAAGTGCTTCGCTAGGTGCTACGTGACTAATAGACTAGGTGACTTCATGCTTGGCCACACCAAAGTGCTTCGCACGAATTGATTTGACATTTAGGAGTGGTTGAGTCCACAAACGATGCCACTCTCAAAACTAACCAATTTCATTACAACTTACCATCTTTATTTAACATACTTCCTGTGCAACTTCATTCCAAAGTGATTTTATTACAGGTACATTTTTGTATAATTTGCTGGATGGGTTCCACAAAGGCTCCCTTTTATACACAGCTCTTATTAAAACTTTCGCCATCCTGTAAAATCACTTGGTGACACAATAAAATTAACCAAAACGTCTGTTCGCTAGGAGACTCACTAGGTGACTAATCGTCATGTAGCGTGGCGCGATAGTATGCGGTGTGCTGGTTCGCTGGGATATGTCGCCCAGCTCGCAGCGTAGCTCTAAGCACCAAGCGAGGCTCCTACCTGTGTGGCCGAGGCCTTAGGGATGAGTGCTAACTTAAGGCTAATGTGTTGAGCATGATGAAGAAGAGAACTCTGAGATGATTTGGGCACGTATAACGAATGCATGAAGAAAGTCTTTCTTCATGCATTGAAAGAATAAGGTGACAATGAATGGCAGAACACGAAATTAAGTGATAAGGGATGAATATGAACTTAATACTGGCGTGTTACCGAACTATCCGAGATGGTTTGGACATGTAGAACGAATGGATAATTAAATACTATGAAAACAAATATACACTATAAATATTAGTGGAAGGCATAGTAGAGGAAGACCAATGAAGGTATGGTTGGATCAATTGTATGATATTTTGAAACACGGAAATGTTTAAAGTCAGAAAAATAAGGTGTAAAATAAGGTGTAGGAATGTAGAAGAGGCGAAATATATGTGTCGCGAGAGGAAAATCTCGTGATATCTCCTATCTGCCTACCCCGATAGGGAAATGGCGTGGTGTTATGTATATTTGGCTGAGCTAGTTGATGTAAAGAAATTACTTTAACCTCTTCAGACCTGAATTAATTTTAAGGTTTTAAAAAAATATTCTTTGCTTGTTAGTGCATTACTAAATACAACCGTATATCGCATTAGTTTAGATAGATAGCGCCGAATACGAAGTGGATTCATTATTTGTTCAGAGTTGATGCCTCAAAAGTCAAGAAGGCTACAATGATCACTAAACTTCGAAGAGGAGACGAACTTTCAAGAAAAAAAGGAACCACTTTTTGTAATATTTTTAGCACCATCGGTAATTTAGCCCGAAACTTCGCTGTAGATGATCATTGTCTTACCGACAAGATCACGGAAACAAATACACACACTTCTGCCAATCTTCCTCTAAAACAAGGAATTCCATATTATTATCTCCATTTCACCATTTAGTCGTTTTGTTTATTATTTAATTAAATAGTTTCCTATTCCATTCGTAATCATATTCTTTGTTTTGCCGGTTACGATTCATTACTCAGTTAAGATTTTCATAATTATCCTATTTACTCTACAATCTGCGTCAGTAACTATGAGATAATACTTAGTATATACCATGAGTATACACTCCGCTATACCATAGGTATATCCTGAAAATCAGAGCGGCACCCGGAAATGAAATCCGCTGCCGGAAATGCGCGTCGCCAATGGCCGCCATATCCGGTTGGCGCTATCTTAATTAATTCGTAGGCCCAACAAGCTACTGGTATAATTCATCGTGTCATAATTTGTTATTTAATTGGGAACACTCCACGGCAGAGGTCGGAAGCCGGCCACACGCCCGGATGCACCCTCGGTGAGATTAAGGACTAAAATTATAAAGCTATTCCATGTACCTACTTGTTCCTCACTAGAATATGGATTTAAATAATAATACTTTTTAGATTCCGGTCAATTTATTTTTCAAAACAAATACGAGTAGACTAAAATACCTTGCGAGAAAATATCTAGTGTTACAATGTGAATTAAAGTAAGGTATGATCGGATAACTGTATGGTAGAGATGGATGATATAAGAAGAGTTAATAAATTATTCTTTAGATGGTTTGATCACATTGATAAAATGAGTTAAGAAAAATTACACAACAAATATATGTCTGAAATTAATGGAGAGTGAGAGAAGAATGGAAAAAGGATAAGTGGAGAAATTTTGACTGAATGAAAGGTATGGAGTGTAAGAAATAGAAGAGCATGTATGACAAAATTTAAATGTTGGTTTTATTTAGTCAATATATATAAAAAAAAATACATACTGCAAGTATAAACACTAAACAATTAACTCGATTATTTACAGACACTATTATATACGTACATACTCGTAAATACATACCATTGCGTCTTTACGAGATAGGTAGAAAAGACAGGGTGCCAGACTTATCTATCTCAACAAACGTCTTTCGCCTCTTCTACATCGATACACCTTCTCTTACAATTCCTACGATTTCTCTGAGTTTTTACGTTTTCTTCTTTCTAAATAAATTCACTTGATCCAACCATATTTCCAAGGTATTTCTCTACCACACTTTCTACTTCCATTAATACTATATATTTGGATTATAGACACTGTTGTGTATACTCATTAATACTTATTTCTAACATATTCTACGATCAATATTCATGAAATGTTCTGATAATATTTCTTGACCAAAATTCAACCCTTCATAAAAATACTGTTTAAAATTCCTAATACTTCTTATTTTTAGAAGCCTGGAGTAATCGGGGTCTCGCGTGAGGTGACATCCATGAGTTTCACTAATTTTATATATTTAACATATTTTATCATTTATATGAGTAATAAATATTGTTCTTAAGTTTATAAATATAAATAAATCCTCTGCGAGATCTTATCCTGGGTACATCCTTATAAAGGGCAGATGTCCCAATATGTGAGCTGAGAAAAGTGCACGAGCTCCTGCCAGTGTCCACTTTGCTGATCAGGGCTGGGCACTGGGCGCCACACTACGCCGGAGTCGCGCTCCGTAGACCATGAGATATTTCATCAATCTAGTGTTCATTGCTCATCACCACTAGACCGTATGAACGGTTCATTACCGTCCATTCAAATTTCATATTAATCGAACGAATATACCAATACGTAACAAAGATTTACGTGTACCTGTTATAAATGTTTGAGGACATTAAATGTTGGCAAACACAAGTTAATATGGAAAGATTACCTCTATGGCCTAAGGAGGAAGACGTGTCTTCCAGTCCGGGGGTTGCGTATTTGATTCCCGTTGGAATCCAGATTTTTCTTTAAAAAATTCGAGTATGGTTGGTTAGAAGAGATTGCAACAAGGCAATAAACCCTTCAGGTTGTATTTATAAACAACGAAAGTGTAATACAGTACAATGCAAATTATATTAATTTTTGACGCCTTTATTGTATAAAGCACTATTTGAAGGATTAATTGTTATATGGTAATATCTATCTTCTATAAAGAAAAAAATTTTAAAGTTGAAGAATTATAATGGAAACAAAATGGGCACACACAAATAATAAGGTGGAATTAAGGCATCAGAAAATAATACACGGATGAGAAAGAGGTTTTAAGTAAGTTGAAAAAATATGTTTTGAGATGATTTGGGCTGAAAAACATCTGGTGTCCCCGTGGCTGGGTTAGCCCTATATTGGTGGGGTGTATTTTGGCCGAGGGGATGCTATTAGATGAGCCCAGACCTTTTGACAGCTTCTGTGTTTGATGTATTGTCTGCAATTTATGTGTTTTAGAAGTGTTATTCAGGTGTGATCTTGTACATACTATGTTGCTGTCAATAAACCTAATATTTATTTATTATATTTATTTGAACTTTGGTGGAGTGAATGGATAACGAAATAATTAGTAAGCGAGTATACAAGTCCGAAGTGCAAGGTGTGCATAGAAGTGATAGACTAAGGAAAACATCAATGGATCAAGTGGATAAAGTTTTAAAAGATGGTAAAATGAGAAGTGTACATAATGGAAAATTGTGCTTGACGAGATGTGTGGAGAAGGAGGGGAATGTTGTGTGCCTGGACAGAAAAGTTTAGAGATCTGTTATCTCTGCCTACTCCGTAAGGGTATGTATGTATGTATGTAAATAGAAAATAAATACATTAAATGTAAAAAATGGAAAGGAAAAAAGGACAACATTGGGAAAAATAAGATCCATTATATTGTAGAAGGATGATGCTGTTTGAAGCAAGCTAACCAAGGTGGGAATCTAAGGCTAGGGAATAGATGGTTCCATAGTCTAATAAAATATACGGTAAAAGATAACATGAAAAAGGATTAGCAATGAAATAGAAATTTTATAAGACACCATTTGCATATAAGACACCCTTAAGCGTAGCACAAGTCCATAATCGGAAAGACGCTGAATATTTTAAAGATAATGCTGTTATGCATTAACTATAACAAATGGACGTTTAGTCATGAGGGAGAGGAAACTTGATTTATTGAAAACGAATAAAAAGTTTATAAAGAAAAAGGACCATTTTTATACATATCTGGAACGAGATAGAAAGAAAAGAATAAATAATATTAAGTATCCACTAATCCACATTCACCGACAAGAAACCAAAAAAACATTGAGTGAAGCGCTCCTTCAATGAAATAAGGTAGTAAGCAAATGGTATAAAAAAACTTTTTAAAGCCACGTAATAAACCTTTCACACCAAGCTATCGAAAATGTTAAGAAGACGCTACATAACATAAATATTGAAGTTATATGATTATAGAACTTAGTTTTTTTTTTCAAACTCTATTACGAATGTAAATTGAGAGCTTCATTAAGCTACCGAAATCTGTAAAGATACCAAAAAACTTAATGTGGTTCTCGATTGAGATAAAACCTAAAAAGTATAAGCTTCTTGCACTTCAAATGGATCTCATTAATGTTTTACAAAATCCAGACTAGACATGAAGCATTAAAAATATATTACATGGTACCATTACAGCGGAGAAAAACCAGAATATCTAAATTAAAATATTGTTTTTTTCTATGTCCAATATAATTTTCTATAAATCACCAAGTAATTTTCAACACGTTTTAACCTAACTCGGACCACGGGTCCGCGCGATAATCAAACGATTCTACTCACCATTTATTACCAGAATATAGATTAGTATCTCTATATATATCTTGATCATCTCTTGCCATCAATTATTCACCTTTTCTGTCAGCTATTTGACGCTTCTTTATTGATCACGTTCACTACCAACATTACTTCCAGCTTAACAAAATATCTAAAATTCTTCTTGTCCGTTCTAACACCCAAAATGATCATGTCGATGAGCATGACGCAACTATATCGGATATATTATTCCGGAGTGGCACCGTATATTTCAGCTGTCGTGAGAGGCGTCCAAGATCAAAATCTTACTCAGCGGGAGTTTCCGAGTTAAGACTATGGAAATAGCCACTTAAATTAAAATTATTACCGTGGCCTTCGTCCCGAAATGATTCGAATGTATCACCCAGTTCGTTGAAATACGATACTTCTTCTCGGGTGGTTAAAGACTGTATTTCTGGGTCAAGCGTGGCTGGAGTTACTGTCTTCTTATTTGGTGGTTGTAAATTTGGAGGATTCCGTTTTATAATGAGAGTCATCTATCTACATTTATTACTTTTTCTCATATTTTATTTGTAATCTCCGAGGTGTCAAATTGCCCTGGTGATCTTCTGAATATCGTTTGAACCCATTTATACGTATAGATATCACATCTAAAAATATGACATTACATTAAATGTTATTTAGATCTGACCTATGATACCTAATTTGGAGATCAAAGGATTAAATTTACGTGAAAGTTGGAAACAGAAAATGTTGAGACATACAATAGTTTAGTTATACATTTATTAATGTCATTGTTCCACTTCTATGAACTGGAAAGTGTTCATTATTTTCTGGAAACTCCTATATTTTTGTTAATAACAAATATTTATGTTATTTATCTACTTCTATTTACTGGAAATTGACCATTATTTTCTGGAAACTCCTTTCTTTTTGTTAATAACAAATATTCAACACTAATAAAACAATTAATCATAATGGATGTTCTTTTTTTATTATTTATTCATGCATAATTATCTTATTAAAGCGTACAGGAAGAAATAACAAAAAAACAGTATATTTTAAATATAATGAAAAAATGAATATTATTTATAGCGCTGCCGCAGTGTTTTTAAAGTTGACTTAAAAAGATAAAAAATATTTCACAATTTTCTTTACTATCAAAGGATTGAAAACTGTACTGAATTACCTTTCGTCGTATACAGTACAACCCAACGTGTTTATGGTCAAGTAGCAATCGATTTCAACCAATCGGGAATATTCTCAATCAGGAATGTAGAGACGACCTTCATGGCCTAGTTGGTAAGAAAGCTGTCTTTCAACCCAGAGGTTGCGGATTTATCCCTGTTGGAACCCAAATATTTAAAAAAAAGATTCCAATCTGATTTTCACTTAACATCTTACGAGATCTTTCTGGTTTGTTGGAAGAGATTGCTACATGGCAATAAGCTTACCAGGTAGTAAGTACTGTTTACAACGAAAGTGTAATACAATGGAAATACTTTTTGTTTGATTGGAAGAGATAGCCACATATATTTTAGTGTAAAGAAGACATCTTCCGGCACTGGCCGCAAAAACCATGTAGATTTCGTTTGTGTTTGTAAGGAAAGGATATTTCCTGTTTTATGACACTCTGAAGGTAGTCTACTATTTCTCTTAAACAAGTGACATCATTCTTATGCAAATTTTTCAGTATACGCTTGTAATAAATTAATATATACATAAACTTTTTAATGATGTGTAGTTTTAGAGCCTCCTGATCAGGATGGAAGAAAGCGCATTAAAATTTTCCGGAAATTAGGGCATAAAACACTGCAATATATTAAATAGTATTTCTTAACAAAAAGTGAATACCAATGGGAATCGAACCCACAACTTCTGGGCATAAAAATAAATAGCATACGTTAAAGTCATCTCATTGATCACATGTCCTGACGAGTATTTACTTTTTTAGCTATGAGGAAAATGGTATACCATAAAGATGAATATTTAGCGAAATGCTTGATTGATACGTCGTGATGATTATGATTGTTTTGTATTTAAAATAAAATACGTCGATTCAGGAATGTGGAAAGTGAGAGTGAACAATCAATGAATAGTAAACAGCAATGAATGGTCAAGTGAATAATAATCTTTATTTGTCGATAAGTAGGTATTTATAGATGTGCGTGAATGCGCCCGCAATATATACTTTATCTCACTCCTGCGCGTGCAGAGGCGTTTGCAGACGTTGCGAACAATATAGTGGGTAGAATATTTATCGGCGAAACGGTGAGACAACGCGATGCGTTCTCTTTCTACCGTGGAATGCAACGTAAATATTATTTTCGTGTAAACAATATTAGTGTTCTGGTATGCGAACTTTGGACATATCCAAAGTTCGTTTCGTCGGTCGTTGACCGTGCATGTTGACAATATTTAGGGACGACGGTATTCCCTACAAATATATAGGAAATAGAATATAGGAGTATAATCAATATTAAAATAATATGGATTTTATTAACTATACATATAACGTGTGTCAGCAGATCAAATGAGATTATTATAGCATTTTCGCAACTATCATAATGACGGGTGTTAGACCTCACACGCAGATTTTGTTTCATGTTTTGTTATATACGCATCTTTATGCTCGCCAGTTAATCTTATTACAGCATTTTTATGATAACTTTAATCAGCTACAACCAATACAAGAAATCTAGCAGTTAATTACATAATGTAATTAATGTTCTGTGGTAATTACACGGGTATTCAGAGGCCCCAACAAGGCACAGGATGGCCATCTGGCAGGAATCTGTTTAAACCGATTAATTAATTGAATCCTCAATCTTCCCATTAGTACAATATTTTCTTCGTTTTCTCCAACGCATATTTCTAATGCAATCAGCTCGTCTACCACCCAAATGATTCAAACTCGCCGTTTCATGCGAGGCGCACAATAATAATTTCAACGAGATCAAGATAAGTAGAAATTAAAAATATATATAATTGCTCTGCTTATTTTCTAGTTGGAATTCGCACTTTGCGAAGAATGTATGGTCTTAAAATGATTGATACAGTTAGGAAGTACATGAAAACTGTTTTCTGGATATGAATGTTATGAAATATTAATTCTGGATATGAATGTTATGATATACGAGTATTTGTTCTGGATATAAATGTTATGAAATATTAATTCTGGATATGAACATTAATTCTGAATATGAATGTTAAGAAATTATAATTCTGGATATGATTATTATGAGATTTTAATTCTAAATAAGAATATTATGAGATATTAATTCTGGATATGAATGTTATGAATTATTAATTCTGGATTCGAATATTATGACAGAAGTTACCATAAATGCTGTAGAAATGCATGCACTGAGAATAATAATACATGGGTTGAAAATATTTGACAAAATACGAAATGAAGGGATCAGGGATGACTGTGAACTTAAGGCTGACGTAAAATAAAAAAGAGCGCTCTTAGATGATTTGGAAATGCAGAACGACTTAATGAAAAAAGACTAAAAGACAAATATACAGTGCAGATGTGAGCGGAAGGCGTGGTAGAGGAAAACTAAGGAAAGTATGGTTAGTTCAAATGTATGCTATTCTAAAAAAAAGAAACGTAGAAAGTCAGAGAAATCGTATAAATTTTATGAGAAGGTGTTTAGAAGTAGAAGATACTAAGAATGTGTGTCGAGATGGGAAAGTCTGGTGGTATATCCTGCCTATCTCGACAAGGAAATGGCTTGGTGATATGAATGTATGTACGTTTTAAATACGAGTAAATATAAAGTCTAATTAATGACTTTAAAAAAACTTTGTAAAAAGTTAGTAAAACTTTTCGACTTTTTTTTTCAATTTTACAGTAATATGTATTTTGACATTTACCAAAGACTGTGGAAAACCATTTTACTAGAATAATGTAAAAATTAAAGGTTGCTGAAATGACACGATTATATAAGGGGCTTAAGACTTCAACTTGACTTTATTGTTAATAATTTTATTTATCAAAAATGTTTTATACGACATTTATAGTATCGAGAGCATGTGTTTATCTGTCGATTAAGTTATGAGATATAATATTTCATAGGAGTCTCTAAGATATTTATTTAGTGGTGGCTCTGTCATGATATCTCTTAATAATAATTCACAGATTATTAGCATCTTATAGAACCCAAGAGAAATCCAGGAACCCCTGATTCAGCTAGTCGAAAAGAGATTTCTCCGACACCTTTATTCTGAGGAATGTGGATTTTATCTATGTCTCTATGCCACATTTTTAATGGGAATGCATGGCTACTGCAACTAATTATACATATATAAATAGCTAACAGGAAAAATAAAAAATCCTTTGTTATTTGGAAAAGTTTTGTTGAGATCTACTCCTTTAGCGTACGAAAAGATATGTGAGTATTGTACAAGTACGTCTAAAAAATCCCTTATTGGTTGACAATTTGTTTTTTTATGTACCCGGCAATTATTAACAACATCGTGAATTCAGCTTGTTTTCGGTGCCGTATTTCCGAACTGAATTATTAGCATCACACCTCGCACGCGGAATGGCCTTATTAAATGATTTTTGGTTCTTGGTGTCTTCTATAACTCGGTGTGCAAATTGATGACTGAGCTCATTAATAAACTGTAGGAATAACTATGTATGCAGGGAAACATGAATAATCATTGATATTATTTTAATATCTATTTAAATGCTCATTTAAAATTATTATCTGAGAATCAATGTTAGAAAATTCAAAATAATAGTGATAGAAAAGTGTGAAAGAAAGAGTTAATGTGACATATGGGTGAAAAATTTAAGAAAGGAATAAGTTGAACTCTGCTTTTTGGATGATATTTTCTCAGATGATGGAAAAGTTAAGATGGATATCAAACGGCGTGTAGCGATAAGAAACAATGTCAATGGGACACTAAAACATGTATACTCGAACCGAATAGCATGAAAATCTGGAAATATGACAGTCCATAATAGTATTTTGGTGCCAACTTTGATGTATGGAGTGCAAGGTGGACGTGGAAAAAGACAAAGGAGCCGAATTAATGTTGTAGAAATCCGTGCATTGAGAAGAATACATGGAGTGACTACGTATGATAGAATAAGGAATAAAGTGATAAGGAATGAATGTGAACTTAATGCTAATATGTTAAGTAAGATGAAGAAGAGTACGTTGAGATGGTTTGGGCATGTTGAACGAATGAAAGAAAAATGCCTAGAAAAACAAGTATACCATATAATGCAAGTGTGAGTCGAAGACGTGTAAAATGAAGACCAAGGAAAGTATGGTTGGATCAAGTGACTTATATTTTGAAAAAAGGAAACCTAGAACGTCTAACAAATCGTAAGAGTTGTATGAGAAGGTGAAAGATGTGGAGGAAGCTAAGGATATGATAGGAAACTCTGGCGATCTGTCCTCTCTGCCTACTCCGACAGTAAAATGGCGTGATTGTATGTATGAATGTGTATATTAGATGTAATTGGTCTATACCTGTTTCAAATATAATTAAAATATTATAAAATAAAATTAAGTATGATCAATAAATAACGTGAATTCTTAGTGCAAAACGTTGAAGTTGTTTTAACTTTAAAATACTTTTTGTTTAAACCACGTTAGATGGAAACATTGCAAATTTAAACTCCATATTACATTTTTTTATACATTTGCTCAATACTATACACACATACAAATTTATAACCTAAATAATTAATCTTATTTCTATTGTATATTATAACTATAAGCTTATCTTATTTTTATTTCTTTAGTGTAATTTTTATTTTTAATTATCTCAATATTTAATTTCTTAGAAATAGTTAACACCTACATACTTATTACTAAATAACAATTCTTTTAATGAATTATTTTGTTTATTTTTTTATATACACACGTACCCATATTAAACTATACTAGTTGCAACCCGCGAAATATTCACGGAAGTAAAACAAATTCTAAATTTATAAAAATATATATTCATAAATGTAAAATTTGTTTATATATATCATTTATACATCGTCCCCTTTTACACCGGTTCAAAAATTGTTAGCTAGCTATTTAGTTTCCATCTGTTCATTTATCACGGACCCACCGATAATCAAATTTCAAATTACTTTCGGAGAGAATCCAAGTATTCCTCTCTCGCTCTCTTGTATTCAAAATTCAATTCTCGTATTCTTTCTTTGGCGACAACCATCGTACGGGTTTTGGCTTATTTACAGGAATCGAAACAGAAACTCCCGGGTGGAAGTCAAAAATGTTACCACTAGCCTACGGAGGCAGGGGGGGCGTATATTATGATTTTTCAAGTCTTCCCATATCTTGGGATACGTAATTTAAAACACTCCACTTTTGATTTGAACACCGCCTCGGAGTAAGGGCGTCCAACAGAAATTGGCCGGATGGAAAAAATGAATAGCATTACTGGGCAATTGTTTTTGATGATTTGATCAATGATTGGTTTAATTAACGATTTCCATATCTGCCGCCACCCACGCTAGTGGACCTCCGCAACGGAAACTGTAAACGAGTACAGCATGGAAGGTAGACGTGTGCATTGACAATACTTTTAGAACCTCTCTCAGCTCTCAAACTAGCTTTTTTAAATTATTCATACAGTTTTTACAGCAAAATTTGGAGCTTTTTTGTGAACTTATATGTTTTTGTTACCTTTTGCATTATCGGCCGTGGTCTAACGGTTAGCATTCATACTAAGCAAACAGGCGCCCTAGGTTCGATCCCTGAAAGATTTACTTCTGGGTAATTTTACTCTTAGACCATATTACACCTGAATTTATATTTTCTGTAGCTAATATATTACTTAAGACTTCTTTTGGCACCGTTTAGCATCGCAAAAAATATAACTATGTAAAAAAATCTGCCTTACAAAAAGCAGATTTAATCTGCTGATCGCCTTGAAATGTTGATCTCCTTGTTATTAGAACTTTGAGTTTGATCTATGTAGACGTTTCGGGTTTGATTCTCGATGGTACCCAATAAACTTCTGGTCTAGTCTACTCGTTCGCTTGGCAACAATCACGTGCGCTAGACATATGCAAGTATTGTTACCAGGCGAACTCTTTAACCAATCTAGTATACCTTTCAGTTCCTTTTTTTGAACTTTTTTGGTGGATCAGAAATCAAACCGAAGCACCCGGTCGGAAGACCAACGTCTTACCTTAACTTGGGTATGAAAGTCGTCCTGATGGAAAACAATAATAAAAATAAAAGGAAAATGTATACAGCGCTGTTTAGAAAGAAGTCTTTCCTCAAGAGCGCTCTGGCTCGGGATTCAACCCTACTATTATTGACAGATTCAACATATAAAATAAATTATATACAAGTTGAGTGTATGGATAGGAAGGAAGGTGAATAGGAAGGAAGGTGGTAAATTCTTCTTCGCATCTGAGTATGTTTAGAATAACATGTTTATTTTAATAAAACTTAGCATGAGAAGACGAACTTCTAAAGAACCTTTGTGGATATTCCAATATGTGATAGTAATACATTCAGCTTTAAGTGGAGAGTTGTGTATCTATGTAGAATTAATATATAATCATTAATTTTGAAAAAACCTTCTAAAAAAAAAGTTGTTTTCAAATGCTTCCTAAACCACCTATGTATCTAACATTTAGATGCAGAGCAATCTGCGATACATGGACTAATAACGGCAAAAGCCCTGTCACAATACTTAGCCCTGTTGGATTGATTTGAAACAATAAATTTATTCAAAGAAGGCGAAATAGGCCTCAAAGCTCTAATTCTCTCAAAGCTCTAATTCTCTCAAAAAAACATTTCTCAGACACAGTTTCGAGATATGCAATTGAGATATCCCGTTGAGAGATATACTCGTAAATACAAAGAGTCGGAGTTTGAAATCAAGCCGTTCTCAACACTTGAATCGATAGACTTTTTGGAAGAGGACTATTATAACAATAATTCTGACTTCCGTATATCAGTCAAGTTGTTGCGTTTTGTTAAAATATACTCGTAGTTCGGAACCCTCCAAAATCGAAACAGAGACCTTATAATGTAAAGTTTGCATTCTGATCAAGACCATATGCACCGTCTAAGATTACTTTGTTTCCTTCTCATTTAGACTTCTTGGTATAATCCTGCATTGGGCTCGTCTCTCCCCTAAGACGTAGAATCTCAGCTATCCTCCCATACTATTGTACTCCTTCCAAGAGATTTTTGGCATTAAGTTCCCAAAAGACCAAGAACATTGAAACTTCGCTAGACTACTTAAAATTAGATTTTTTGAGAAAAGCTTCAACTACATAGAAGTGCTCGTCGAATCACTCACTAAAAAGTACCAAAGAAGACAATTTAATTCATGATTGATTTCCCATGCATCGTCATGTTTAGTTTTCTATTATTTGCCAAACCTGCTTCACTATTTGTCTTTATAACCTAAACAAGGTCTTCAAATTCGCATATTTCCTAAATGCGCTTCTATTATATATTATCTTTGTATGTTATATAATGATTCTGAGAGTCTTCTACTAAGATCCGCTTCTTAGATTTTGCGTAATTCTATTTATTTTCTCACGTCATTTCGTTATTAAGTAACCAAGTCTGGTATGTAATTCATTACGCTATCTATGGCTACTGTTGGGTCTCACAGCGCGGAGATGAGCCGAGATTAGCGCCTGACGCGTGTAAATGCTTTAATGTAAATGTCAAAGTGTTGTGTAAATCCCAACACGGTGGATGTCACTAAGTATGCGAGAGTAACTACGATATTATCAAGATTACTGACCCTGATTTATCATGACGTGAACGAACTCGATGATCAAAAAATAAAATATTTTTTGAGCAATATTATGATGAGTGCAATTATAGGGCAACTTCCATACCAGTAAAAATATTTACATCCTTAAATTAATTCATTTTCATCTTATTTTCTTCATCCGGGTCTGATTTACAGTGTCACCAGGGTAGTCAAGTTATTTAATGGATTGACTTCCTTGTAACTTTCGAATCTGTGTCTGGATGTTCCGGGCAGGAGTAGAACTTTGAAGTATATTTCATCTTCATCGAATAAATTGATTGTTCCTAAGGGCTTGGCCACACAGGTAGGAGCCTCGATTGGTGCTTAGAGCTACGCTGCGAGTTAGGCGACATATCCTAGCGAACCAACGCACCGCATACTATCGCAATGGCCACATTGCATGCTTCGCGCCATGCTACATGACGATTAGTCCCCGAGTGAATCTCCTAGCGAACAGACGTGTTTGTTAATTTTATTGTGTCACCGAGGGATTTTACAAGATGGCGGAAGTTTTAATAACAGCTGTGTATAAAAGGAAGCCTTTGTGGAACTCATCAAGCAAATTATACAAAAAATGTACCTGTAATAAAATCACTTTGGAATGAAGTTGCACAGGAAGTATGTTAAATAAAGATGGTAAGTTGTAATGAAATTGGTTAGTTTTGAGAGTGGCATCGTTTGTTGACTCAACCGCTCCCAAATGTCAAATGAATTTGTGCGAAGCACTTTGGTGTGGCCATGCATGAAGTCACGTAGCACCTAGCGAAGCACTTTGGTGTGACCTTAGCCTAATCGATCCAGTAAGGCTAAGTATTATGGTTGAGCTTTTGTTATTTGTGTTCTTGTGACGTGGAATAGTCTGCCTTTAAGTGTTAGAAATATGGGTGGCATGTGTAACTTTATGAAGCACTTGAAGATAACCATTTTTAGGAAGTCTTACTAAAATTTAGATTATATATAAACACAACACATAATTGAAGCCAAAAATGTTACCAACCACATACTGCAAAGTCTACAAAGATTTTTTTATAGTTCATCTTCCCTTGGTAATTTTTTTGCGGTTTTCATACCAAATACATTTTTTCTAAAAATATGCAGATGCGGGGAATTTCTTAATCTAATGGCCGCAGCCACCACCTTCATGCCTTTACACTCTACTCATATATATTTATATTGTACTATTTTTAATGTTTCAATAATAATGGGTTTAAATCTCGAGATATAGCACCATTTAGAAGAGTCTCTTAAATTCACTATATAAATTATAGTTTTATTATCATTATTATAGATGTCCTTACAACCATTAATAACTTCTTATTGACTTACACCCCACTTCTGAAACTCTCCGAAAGTGGGATTATATTTAATTTGATATTTCTATGTAACTTTCTTCACAACATACATACATAGTTGGTAGACCCAAATTGACTTTCACACACACAACATACAAAAATATTGGCCCAAATTGGCTTCCACACACACAACATACAAAGATATCGGCCCAAATTGGCTTCCAGACACACAACATACAAATATATTGGCCCAAATTGGCTTCCACACTCCTGTTAAAAACCCACCGAAGCTTTAATAATTCAAATGTGCTATTCGCAATTTGTTAACGACAGTTGCAAGTTGTAATTAATAAATCGTGATATTTTAACAATTGCACTCCAAATCTGGTTTAACTCCATATCTGGTTTGGTGGATATATTTAATGTAGATGCGGTCATATTTTAACGATTGGGTAACTTCATATCTGGTTTGGTGGATATATTTAATGTAGATCCGGTCATATTTTAACAATTGGGTAACTCCATATCTGGTTTGGTGGATACATTTAATGTATAATAGATGCGGTCATATTTTTTTAGTTCAGGAGCTTTTTCTCCATCTAAGGTCTTGTTAATAAATAACTAACGTTAAAATCCAGTATTTGAACCCGTTTAATCCCAGGGGGCCGATTATTGGCCCCAACTGGTTTATGCGAAAAATCCCACGGGTTCGATCATCGGCCTCAAAGTTTTCATACAAGTTTTTATGTTGAATAAAAATAAAAAATAAATTTTATGAAATGTGAAAATTACTTATTATTTTACACTCTACAGGGAGGTCTCCACAAAAAATTAGTTTTTAAAACTAAATAATAACTGAGGTATATAATAAAATATGAACTGTTTTTTTCCCAAAAAATGCTTGGGATTTTTCGCACATTTTATGCAAAATATGCTGAGGATTAAAATGGCTAAAATAGGTTGGTCATATAATCGGTTGATTAAAATCATATTTAACCTTTTAACGGGCATAAGCAGAAATCGGTCGCATATGCGATCACCCTTATGGTTATACTTATAAGGATTCATTTTCTTAATGAAACGTTTTTAAGTAACACAAATGTCAAATTGGCAAATGTAGTGGACAGGTAGAGGTCTTATTTAAGACGGATCGTCGTGAAGTTAGCTGCATGTTCAGTAGCAACGATCTAAACATCCGGTCAATTTATTGTCAAAAATGTAAATAGGTATTATAAGTAAATCACCATTAATTATATCTCATATAAGAATTTTATTTCCTAATACAACCTAAACTTAGATATTATTACCTAAACATTCATTGGTCACTTTTGCGACTGACATGACCCCTGAAATAGACACAGCTCTCATATGCGACCGCCTCATTTAAAAAATAATAATTTTAAAACACATTTTCGAAGAAATAAAGTTGATTTGATACACATAATAATGATTTTTTCAACAAAAAACTCAATATCTCAAAAATAAAAATTTGCCCTAGAAAGGGTTAAGGCTAGCCCGTTAAGAATTAAACCGCTCTTTCTTGATAACGTTTTGACCCCGTCAAACTGAGTTGGGGAGGGTTGGACTGTTGGAAGGAATGTTGACATATCAGATTAATGAGTTTAAAGTAAAAGTAATACTGTCATTTGAATCAAATAAGTTAGATATTGTCAGATGATTTTGTTATATGTCAGATAATTATGTTTTTAATTCTTATATAAGATATAAGAATTAAAAGCATAATTATTTAAATATCATATTCATCAAATTAAGTTTTAAAGCTCTGTGTGGCGCACGCGAACCACCGTTTGTTTGGGTAAAATTCACAGCGGAAACCGCCTCTGTTTGCTCCTACCACACTATATTATCTCCGCCAAGTCTCGGACCGCGGCATTCTGCGCCGATCTTTTGAACTATTTAATAACAATTTATTTTTTGTTGCACTATTAAATTGTTGTTTTACACTTTCATTATATAAGACTAATTGTAAAATATAGGAAATTCATTGTCATATTGGAAATATTTTCTCAAGGTGATGAAACTTCCGAAAAAGGAATTAAAAAATGTTTGGCTTACAATAAAAAAAATAGTATTAGGGAACTTAAGAATTATATAAGTACCCGGCAGTAAGTAATACACATCGGGCTTAAGAAAGAGACTGTCGGCCATAATCGACTAACTTCGGCTTTGTAGAGCGTCGTCTCTGACCCCTAGAACGCTTGACAATGATTACCGTATTTTACGGACTATAAGACGCACCTTAATTTTTAGGCAATTTAAAAAAAAAATACATTTTTATTATTAGATTGCAAAGTCAGACTAAAAAACATTCTTAGTTTATAAAACCGAACTGATCTTTAAAATCCCTGAAAATCGTCATCTGAACTTTCTTCTTCTTCCCCGCAACTCATGTTCGTCGCATCGGTGCACTGCTGCTGCCAGTTGAATCCAATGTTGCCAGATATAGATAGGTTTCCCGCGGCATCGAATATATGGCCATTTTTAAAACTGGCGGGAATTTTAAATCAAACACTGGACATTTTTTTATTAATTTCGAGTATAAGATGCACCTGAATTTTGGAGGCAATTTTTTGAAGAAAAAAGTGCGTCTTATAGTCCGTAAAATACGGTAATAAACCGCGACGGAACACGTGAATAGAGACGACGCTCTACAAAGCCGAAGTTAGCCGATTATAGCCGCCAGTCTATTTCTTAAGCCCGATGTGTATTACTTACCGCAGGGTACTGTACCTTTTGATAGTTTTTGGCGGCTTTGTTCGTATACATGAAAATATCATAGTTAGTTTCTCATGTACAAATATTATTGATAAATCGGCGGAAAATACTTGTGTTTCGTGATACGTAAAACCATTTACTTTTTGTTTGAGATATCTGTTTACTTTTGGGATATCCTATTGTTTTCTGGGAATTTAGTGACTAGCTTCACTTCAATAATGGCATATTACAATTTAAACTGTTTTTTTCATATCCAATGAGTCCATATTATTCACTTTTAAAATTTTTGCCATCATAATTGTAATACTTAGTGGCTAGATCTTTTGTTTTAATTAATTGATCATTTATTCTGCAGAGTGAGGAATTAAAAAAAATGCATGCTTTTCAATATTCCAAAGAATATAAAAAAAAAAACAATTGTGAAATTAGCATCTTCACCAAATAAATTACAACTATCGGTCAGTAAAATAATATTGTTTTATGTAAATTTTATCTATTGGAATACATTTGACACATAACACAAAGCTCATTAAATTACAAGTTGACAAGATAATTTTAAATATTTATTTTTTGACCATTTTTTTCTTTAGGTGAAGCTTGATAAAAAATTAACCGGATCGACTTGTTAATAAAATGAAATATGACAGAACGCAGTGATCGCAAAATTAGAATGAAATATGACAGAATGCAGTGATCGCATAATTAGAATGAAATATGACAGAACGCAGTGATCGCAAAATTAGAATGAAATAAAGTTTTCCTGACTTCAAAACCTCTTCAAACGATGCCTTAATTAATTTTATACAGGAAGGTTATTAACTATTATATTTTTCTTAAATTATGATATAGTAAAAAAAGAGTTTTTTAAGGTTGTTCCTCAAATCAACATTTAGTATTCAATATATCATATAGTAACTAAAGTAGGTTGACTTTTTTATGCAAAATAACATATAATACTTTATCGCTATTATTTTATTGCATCGAATTCTCAAACATTTGAATAATATACTCGTATAACTGTTTTTTAAGATTGTTGCTCAAACAATCAACATTTAGTATTCAATATATAGTTACTAAAGTATTCCAAGTTACATAACATAATCCAAGAATAAAGAGTTTTTTTAAGGTTGTTGCTCAAACAATCAACATTTAGTATTCAAT
Organism: Odontocerum albicorne; assembly: GCA_949825065.1. Classification (NCBI taxonomy): domain Eukaryota; kingdom Metazoa; phylum Arthropoda; class Insecta; order Trichoptera; family Odontoceridae; genus Odontocerum; species Odontocerum albicorne. The sequence continues at coordinate 13,789,810 of OX463841.1, forward strand.
ATAATATAGTAACTAAAGTTGGTTGACTTTTTTGTACAAAAGAACCTTTAATAATACTTCATCACTATTATTTTATTGTATCGAATTCTCAAACATTTAAGTAATATACTCGTATAACAGTTATAGATAAAATTTTATTGTATCGAATTCTCAAACATTTGAGTAATACTATCCATTTGAGGTAGTCTCTTCGCCCGTTTTGTGAACGTCGGCCGATGTTTTTTTCGTGTTTTCAGTAATTAAATTTCAAGTATTATCACTTTTGACTTCAAATTTAATTAATTTAAACGATTGGCTATGAATATTCTTATTTTTCAGATTTTAAATCGCTCATTTTTACATGTGTATTGAATACACAGCACCGAAACGATAGGATTTTTTTAGCACAGGAAAGGAAAGGTTTGATCTCGAAAATATAAAAAGACACATGAAATTAAAGTATGAAATGAGCAACTTGAAACAGCAGAAATGCGAAATGCTAAGGTGGTCGGCAGGAGTATCACTGAAAGGTAAAATTAAGAGCTCACGCATTCGTGGTAGCCTGGGAGTCACTGACATAAATAGTAAGCGGGAAGTGCGACAGCTGAGATGGTACGGGCACATAAAACGGAGACCACCAGACCATACAGTAAATCAGGCAATGTCTGTGGATCTTCCTCGACAGCCATCCAGAGGAAGACCAAAGAACTCCTGAATGACACAATGCTCCAAAATCAGCCTAGATGAAAGCGACACCCAGAACCGAAGAATATACAGCCTGAGAACGAGAAGAGCCGACCCCAACAGCCTACCTAGGCAATGAGTTGGGACAGTGCCAGGAAGAAGAAGAAATTAAAGTATGAAATATCTTAAGCATCGTTTAATAACCGAAGTAATTACATGGACGCTTTTGTTGAATTGGAATATCGCTCATAAAGAGCTTTTGGAATTTTTTGACTTCAAGATAACAGAGCTTATTTGTGCAAACACCTCAGCAAAATAAGTCGGTGTATGAGACTATAATAATATTTAAATAAAAAATGATTTCTTCTCCTTAATCTCAACCGGCGCAGCGTGCACCCCCCGCGGTTTTTAAACTTACGACTCGCTCGCCCCCCGCTGGCCGCGCCCCTTGCCGTGTGTGGTCCCCGATTGGATGTCCCACCTAATGTATGTAAATTGCCCGCAGTGATAGCGACCATCGCGCCACTGACACCTCATCCACATCATCCGGGGCCCAAGGATAGCATCTACAACGTTTTGTCTTCTGCCGATAAATTTATCTTTTTCCTGAAAAATACTCTGTCATAATTTTAATAATTATTCCATTTAAACGGAATAACCTAGGAGATTTATTTTAATATGAGGTAAATTAACTTATGTATTTTTTTCTCACACTTTATATCTAAAGTCGTATTTATACATAAATTAGAATATTATTTCGCCGCGCGCTATACATATCAATAACGAAATGTCACATACGATGGTTCACTAAACTGGTATGTAGTGGACTGACCCGGCGGAAAAGAGAAATATTTACAAACTAATAATTAGCAGTAATAAGCCATCAATAATGATGAATGTAAATAAAAATCTTTAATATATTTCAAAAATATTTTTATACGAGGGTTGCTACTTAAGTTTTGAGATATAGCAACACCAGTCTGATACGTCAAATCTGACATCAGCATCGTAAAGTTTGACGTTTTTAATGGTATACGTGCTCAGAAAGTTTTGTCATACGAGTTCTATTTATGTCGTTGTCCCGAACAACAAAAATAAATTGCAAGATCAACGTTTTTCGACGCCTGAAGAAGGGGTTGGTGCGTTCAAAACGCATGTTTTGAAGTTACCTCATTCGGAATGGAAAAAGTGCTTCGAAAATTGGTTCAAACGCATGCAAAAGTGTATTGATCTTCATGGGGAGTATTTTGAAAAACAATAAAGCCATTTTCGATGATAAATATTTGTTTTTACTTGTCAGACAGACCTCGTAATTCAATTTAAAAAATCTATAATAAGATATTTATATTTTACTGTTCAACAGTAAAGTCATATATATTCTTAATAAATATTGTATAATAGAAATCATTGCACTTTCATAATCATATCAAGAATTTACATTTGTTAAAAATATATGGAAAATTCGGACGTTCTGAAACATGGTTTGAATATATCATATAATTCCTTGCATTTTTATGTAAAAGGAAAAATAAGGAAATAAAACACTTATTTTAAATTTTTGTGTTCACCACTAGTTTATTTTTGGGTTTACTACCGGTTTCGAAGACAACTGTCTTCATCGTCAGGTGATGATAAACTAATACTAATAATACATTTCCTGTACAAGTATATATAATATAAGAGGAATGCGGTAGGGGAGAGAAGTGGGGAGAGATGTGATTCAATGGTAAATGGGACGGTGAAAACTTCAAATAAAAATGAATCTTTCGGGCAGGCCAGGGTCTGGATATCCAAGGGGGGTGGCTTTTAAATAGGAAAAATATTAAGCAGAGGGCTATTATTAAAATTGGTTTCATTGTTAATGATATTTAGACTTAATTTTATGCATTTTTTAATCTCGAGAATTTCCAAATTGTCAAGCTGCAATCCCCCTCGGCTTATGTGTAAAATCCGCAAACCACGCATGATTTTAAAAGAATGGTTATTTTCAATTAGGTGGTAAGCGAACTCTGAAAAATTAATGTTGTTCAGGCATCTTAAATGTTCCTCAACTCGTTTCTCGAAATTTATTTTTGTCTGGCCAATAAAAAAATATGAACAATCATTGCATTCTAATTTGTAAACTCCAGATTGAGTTAGTTTACGTTCCGTGTCTCTATTGTTCATAATTTATTTTTTTAATTTATTGCATTTTTAATTACTGATACAATTAAGTGCCCTACCAAGAATGATACTCAAAAACTCATGAATCAAAAATGCAAAAAATCTGTATTCAAAACATGTTATTCTTGAATAATGGCCGTGAACTATATATGAAGGAGTATATGCCAGTGTCAAGTGATGTCCACTTCATAGGATCTCGTCAAAACATGTTTCAATGCATTTTTATTTTTCTATGTTTTTGTACTGTGATAAACGTAGAAACGGCAAGAATATTTATGTTAATAGAAGATAGGCAATCCCTAGTGATCGAGTATCCTTATCAGTCCTCCTGAGGAGAGAAGACGCATGTGGGCATATTGGTTAATTATGTGCAAACTGTTACACTTCAGCAAGCACACGTGACAGACAAACCCTAGATACTGTAGCCTTTCGTTATTTTTCAAACGTAAAACGGTCTACGAGTAAAAGCGTTCGATGTTAGATTACGTAACTTTTGAACGCCTCCTGAAAACGCATACAGTGGGCAACTGTGTACGATGTGGTCCGTACTCTGGATTTCCTCGCACACAGTGAAAGGCAACTCCACTATGCCCCAGTTTTGCGTATCATAAACAGTGTGGGCTACCCCACATCTGATCCTATTTAGAGTGCATCACTCCTTCCGAGGTAAGGAAAATCCGAGCAACCACACCGTATGTCTGGTCAACCACAAGATGACTGTTTTTTACATCATAATTCGTCCCACAGTACCGCAATTTATCGGCGATTGACTTATTGTATATACAGAATAGACAACAAGAATAGACAACAAATGGAATGTATACTAATTAAACAAATCTGGTGCTAATACTGACCCTTAAGGTAAGCCATTTTTCAGATGGAACCACTTTCTGAAATTTCCTTCCAGATATATGCGTAAAGATCTGGAATGATGTACGAGTATACTCTGTAACTTTTATGATGAGGCGACACTCCAGTTTTTGATACTATTTAACGATTAAACCTTTTATCAAAACTGTGTCGTACGTGGCGCTTAGGTCGAGCATGGCCAGCATGAAATTCACTTTTCTTTAGAAGCCAGCATCAACTTGTCAGTAATTTAAGCACGCTTACTAATAAAACATGGGTATTTATTAATATAAACAGCAATGTCACTATTTTCTACTTTTCCTTTCGGGTCGGGGTTGAAGCCTCGTCAGCAAACACTTCCACTTCTCTCAATAATCAACTATTTGACCTCCGATGTCTAGTTGATAATACGCTTGTCTTCCATCTCAGTGGTTGCGGATTCCCGGTGTAAGCTGGGTGTAAGATTTTATAAAAGAGGTCTCAGTCTGGTTTTCAATTAAGACCTCTTAAACAACTCTCTGGTTGGTTAGAAGAGATTGCTACATAACCAAAAGTTCACCAGTTTATACAATAAAATTGTAATACAATACAACTCTTCCACCGTCTTTCAGTCTTGTCCCAACTTCTACCAGTTTCTTCTTCATACTCTAACTCCTGGAGCGACCGGATCTTCTTTTTTCTGATTTGATATTAAAAATTCTATATGAAGTTCTTATTTCTAGCTTTTATAAATAAACCCAAACCACTGCAGCTGCAACTTAGAATAAACGACAAGTTAAAATAATAATAAGGAAAATAAACTACACTATAAGTCACAATATTTGAAACAGTATATCATTGCAATCGCATGCCAAGTATCACATAATTTTAAACAACCATACATCAGCGATAAACAAATTGTTTTGATACGTTTAAGCTAACATAGAAATATTTTTAATCGGCATATTAAAGTCCGTTTTGGACCGGTTTCCATTTATTTATTGTTATTTTTAGGATTTAACAATGAAGAATGCCGCTACCGTATTTTAGATATGGTGGAGCTGTTAGACCAGGTTGCCGGATACAAGTTAAAATTTATGAATGAAATATATTCATATCTCAGAACGTGTATATTTAAAATTATACATTTGTGCTTGTATCTCAAAATGTTTATACCTTCCCGATTTGTGTTTGATAAAAAAATCTCGACGTGTATAAAGTTATTTATACAGGTAAGTACCTTCAATATCCATAAATTTTTAAGTTGTTAGGAAATGAAGAAATAATTTTCAACAAATACTCGTAATAATAAATTGTAAGACCTAATTGTAGGTTTGTACCACGTCTACGCTTAACGTGTTGCATCAATTCAAATAAATTAACAGCCTATCCTTTATATTTATTTATTTATTTTTTCAAAACAGGCTTAGCCCAATTACTTTGAAAAAATACAAGACATTAAAAAAGAAGAAAAATTACATAGAAAAAAAATAGAAAATTATATAAAATAAAAAATAATGCATATGCATTCAAACGAGTATATACACAAAAACATATGATACACATATATTCAGTCCCTTAAGTATGTTGATGAGTGCTTTCTAACGCGCTCAATCTAAGAAGAAAATTTACTTTTGCTTTTGGTAATGTGATATGAAATATGTCAATATCCGAAGCAGTCCCGTTCAGAAGAGTTAAGGCCCTTCAACAAGCATAGCGGCTAGAAGACCCGTTCTTGCGTATGTTATTGAGAATAGTTCTTGCCGGCGCAGTCTAGTATAATTGTTAGGAACATTTAACGCTAATCTTTGTAGAAATGCTGGACAGCTCACAACTCCTCGAACGAGTTTGACAACGTATACCAAGAGACGCAGATATATTTTATATATTTTTAATAGGCAATCCACTCACACTAAGATGATTTCTGATCCCTTAAACTAATTTAACAAAAATTGCAATTCAAATTGGCTTCAATAGTATTTGTTGTATCTCTATGCCTGTTCTATGAGGACACCATTCGAAAAACTATATTATAAAAATTAAATTCTAAATGCTTTTTTATTATTTACATAGCAAGTGTATAAAATATGTACATACAGTATATGATAAAACAAGTAAAACACCTGACAACTGGATGGAACTCTCGGAAAAGATGCCACCTGGAGACCAACTGCCTTTGCCTACTCGAAAAACATTAAATATGCCTACCCCGATTAGGGATGAAGAGAACATGCAAAGGTTGTTGAACGAAAGTAGCACTGAATGTGACTGTGGGGATATACAAGATTAGCAACACATGCTAGTTTGTTCCAGCATCGGGACTACATGCTCTAGGCAAAACCTGCTTGATGCGAATG